>JAUMHM010000004.1:16517615-16527717 GCA_032362435.1 Melikaiella ostensackeni
GAAAGTGCGTGGATTGGCATTTGCAGATGATAAGGTTGTTACGACAGGATGAGTCGATGATTTGGAGAGAATGTTGAGGAGACTGGATACCAGCATGGAGAGTGTGGGTTTCAAAATTAATTTTAATTAAACAAAAACTATTGTGTTTGAAGGAGGGGGTGAGAAAAAAGTATGCAACATTGCCTTGAATGAAGAGAGGATAGAATAAGTTGATGATTTCGTGTATCATGGAAGTTTATTTACTGATGCCGGAAAGATAGATGCAGAGATATTCAGACTTATAAACGAGGGTAGAAACATCAGCATTGTAAAGCCATTACTGGAAATAAAAATGTAACGAATAAAGCAAAAATTGCAATGTATAATCCTGTACTTTCATCTACAGTGCTGTATGATAGCAAGACCTGGAGTGATGAGTGGGTTCTCAAAGAATGTGATGTAGAAGAAACACTGATTGACAAGAGTGATAGAAATTTGTTGAGATGGTTTGGTCATGTTTAGAGGATGTTTGAAGGACGTTTAACGAAGCAAGTTCATTTTGGTAAAGTGTACAGATATAAAGAGTCGTATGAACACAAGAACTTGCATGAAAAGATATATGGATGTAAAGGAAGCAAAAGGTGTATGCAAGGATAGGAATGTGTGGATGTGGTTGGGGTAAGGAGTATAAATCTTCCTATGGGCTTATTAGTGAGTTTGTTTCTTTATGTGTGAAGCGCGATGTGCAATGGCTTTATCAAGCTCTCCACCGGGGTGATTGCTGGAGAGATTGATCAGCGACCCGTGTCAGAGCGGTGTTATGGGACGAGTATGTTGTTTAAATAAGCAACAGGCGACGTCTAGATTAATTTAAAATCTATCTCTTCATTCGAAACTATCACTTCTCCTACACATCCCTTACCTACACTTACCATATAAATTTCTTGGACCCCGGTATAGTTCAGTCAAATTTGACTCTTTTTCTGGAAATAATACATAAAATTTTCATATCTATCGTGCATGGTTCCTGAAGACATCAGGATTGAATATCGAAAGAGTTACCCTCTAGCCAGTGGATGAAAACACCCTTAAATCTAACAGACAACCCCCGAAAATTGTTTTTCGGTAATTATTTGGAAAAGAGTGCATCGGACGACAAAAATATGTGATTAGAAAAAAATAGTCCATAGAATTCTGAACGAAAAGAATCATACACACTGCTACTAATATTGTTCTTATTCAAAAACTTGATGATGAAATTAACATTTTTCTAAGAATGGAACAGTGACTCATTTCCATACCACCCGCAAGAGGTAGAGAGTGTGGCACGTTGTTTCTGAGTAGTTTGACAAACTATTATTAGTTTTCATAATCAGCAACTGTTTCAGAGAGTTCATTTATGATTTCTTCAATAATTTAACCCTGACATTTAAGACAAATTATAGAGATGCTGCTGTAGTTGTGTATAGGAGAAATATTCTTGAATTAAGAATGATGTGCGAGGCGTGACTACGTTTGTACCTTGAAGGTGAATGAAAGACACAGGGACTCAAAAATGTCACTGTTCTTAGCTGCTAAATGAAACATACTTCTCAGTTCCAATTTTAACTACCCAAATTTCCACGCGCTAAAGTTTACAGGTTGATATTCAAATGAACTTCTATGCGAATTTTAACTTCTTCTGACTCCCTGTGGAGACATTTCCCCTACTGGTAATAATATTTTTGCCTCTTATCCAACTCCACAGTTCCGGTTCCAAAATTTTTCCTCGCCACATTTGATTTTGATAATGGAATCTATACGTTGAAAAGTTGATAAGATTTTTTTAATCTTTCTCACTAATTTGATAATTGATTAATTCTCATGCATTGGTCATTCATTTAATGATAGAGTCGATATGTTGTACGATAATGATTTTTTTCTTTCTCGTCAAGCCTTTGTCACTGAGAATAGAAACAGGAACTGAAGACAGTTCGTAATTATTCTTTGAAGTAATTCAGTAGTATTGGTTTCTACCATATCATTGGCAACTATCACAGTGGAATCTGATGCAGAAATTGGTTTCGCTTCATTATTGCGTTTTATTGTGAAATTCGCAAACTTTTTTCCGTCTAATAGGACTTCTTCTAGTAATTTCGCCAATTTCTGCGGCTGTGTAACAACTTATGTCCTCATAAACAACAATACCACTTGATATTGACATTAGATCTTTGGAAGAAGTAAATGGAAAATGTTGCTGAAACCATTCGAAAAAAATTTGAATGTTCTTTTCTTTCGTTTTAATTGTGGAATCTCTGAATTCAAAATGTTGAAAACTAGTACTGCAGGTAATTCAACGGAACTTTTCAATATTCTCGCAAACATGATACGCTAATGGCAACCCAAATGGCAGTCCAAATATATCTAAGAGAGTCCATATCTTGAAGATACAGATTCTATCGCATTCAAACTCACAAAATAATTTCGGGTTCACTCACCCAAATCAAAGCTGCAATTCCATCTCTCACAAAATCACAGTTTCATTTTCATCTGAATTTTCAGTACAAGTAAAATATTTGCTTGTTGATGACGTATCAGTGAAAACTTTCCAAATATCGGTTTTCAGGGAACTTCCTTGCTTTGACGCTACAAGTTAAACTGTGGCAGAAGGTTCGATCTAATCTAGGCACGATGCAAGATTTTCTTCGAGAACGAAGATGGTCCGTTATCCGGTTCTAAGCCGAAAATGTTCTAGAACAAAAAGTCAGATCCATGATCCAAGAAGCAGGCCTATGTGAAAACTCACTTTTCTGTACGCTCAATCAGAACACTACTGTACTACCACATAACTACTACTACAAACTGGCAGATCATTAAGCAATTACCTCACAAAGTTTTTCAAAAAAATGCTAATATTATCTTAAGTTGTTCAAATAAATAAAATTATTAAGCAGTATTTATAGAGAATCGTTTGCTGTACAATTATAGTCCTACACATTTTCACCGAAAAACCACCCCATCTCGAGATATGAGCAAGAGGAAACATGCGGGCTGCCAGCTGAAGACTCACCCTCCATTACGATGGCAGATTACTCAGAAACGGTGGCAGACACAACAAAAATGCATATGACCGTTCTTGTTCAGAATTCTATGTTCTTTTTTTTGGTGATGATGAGCTGTGTGAAGGTCAGGCAGATCTCATCGATCAACAATCTGGCCAGCAAGAACATCTGCGACAAGCTGGAAATAGTAGACCATCAACTGTGCCTGCTGTGGACGCTTTGGCTAGCGTTAGAGATTTGCAGTCAACCACCTCAACAGGAATACAACAATAACAGAAGAATTGATGCTCCTCTATTATGAACATCAGTTGGAGGAAGGTGCACCACGAGATCAAGTGGCGACCGGTGAGGCAATACAGCTTCATCGTGCTATTGATGTTTCTGCGTAACCCTGTGATAATCCAGTACCACCACATCTTCCAGAGGCAGGTGGCCTGATTTAAATAGAGGCAGTATCAGAGATTCAGCAACCAAGAAGGCGATTAAAATGGACACACCATATAAACAAAGATGTTATGCGCCTTTATTTTTTGGCAGAGAATAGTGGGCAAAGTGTAAGGAAAGAACGTCATCGTCTCTTCTTACTTAAGTACCCGCATCTATTCACAAGAATAAAGGAACAGAATCTAGCAGTCCAAAAACGCTCAATATCTGTCAACAAGTTGCTTTCAGTGTTTGAAATAGCGACCATCAAAGTGGAAATAGAACAACAGCCTCCTATTGATGAAATCCCTTTGGAAGGTGTGGATAATAAAGAGGTGATTGAAGCTGAAGGTATAGGTGCTAGGGATAATGGAGAACGAATAGCGGGTCCACCAGAACTACATCCGGACATTAACGTTCCCGTTGATGTGAACAGGGGAATCCCAGAAAAACTGCCGCACCTTAAAAGGAATTTTGGTCAACCTTTACGAGAGTTAAGGGATGTATAACCAACACAAAGGCATTCTCTGCTAAAGATGTTCGTTAAAAGAGATCTGCATGCACTGATAGGGCACCTAAACAAGAAGGTTTTGCCAATGCATTCGAACGTGGAACTAACTGCGTTACAGATGCAAACTCTTGTGTATTGTGCGGCTATGGCAGTCGTTAAGCCGTTGGTTCGTAGAACTAGGCTTACAAATGCAGTCTTTGCCCCAGGAAGGGAGCGAGATCTACCACGGTAAATCAGGTTGGATATGAATGTCAGCCACGTAAGGAGCAAATTGGGTCGATTAACTCAATATAAGAAAGGAAAAAAAACTAGAAAGCTGACACGATATGTTACTAAAATCATCCATCCTCAGAACATCGAGACATTGGCACTAGCTGTATTGGATAAGATTATAGACTCCCAACGGCGGAGACTTGATGTTCTTACTGCTAGACTGCGTGGGTACAATAAAAGTAGTACAAGAAGGCAGCAAAATCGAACCTTTGAGGTAGATGGAAGAAGGTTCTACCGTGAATTAAGTAAAGAGCAAAATATCCAGCAGGACACCGAGGTTCCTCAATTGGAATAAATGGCAGACTACTGCTCGGGTGTTTGGGGAAAGACAAATAAAAGCAACTATGACGCTGCGTGGTTGCAACCATAGAAACAAAGGGCAAGCAACAACCCTGTAATGGAGCCTACTTACATCACAGACTTAGACGTTTCAGCGGTTTTGAAAAGGGTAAGTAACTGGAAAGCCCCAGGTCCGGACATGGTTCACAATTTTTGGTACAAGTACCTGACGAGTGTGCATTCTGCGTTGACAAGGTGTTTCCAAAAGAGCATCGAACACCCAGATCTAATGCTAGGCTTTATGCTGAAAGGTACCACGTATATGTTTCCTAAAAAGCCAAACGCTAAAAATCCATCGGAATTTCGACCAATAGCCTGTTTCTCAACGATTCATAAGTTCCTTACAGCTGTAACTGCAGATACTCTCATTGCGACGAGAATAACAGCCTAACAGAAGAACAAAAAGGATGTTGCAAAAACTCGCGGGGCAGTTAGGATCTAGTTACTATTGACCCTGTGGCCATGACGTAAGCTAGAAGACATCAACGAAACTGTCACATGGCTCACATTGACTACAAGCATGTGGTCCCTTCGGTATCACATGACTGCTCGGTTAAAGCCTTGAAATTTTACAATGTCTGCTTACGTATTCTCGACTTCTTACTTCGGGCGTTGATGCTTTGGGGAACAAGATCCAACTAATTGATTCATGGGCAACCAAGGATAACTAGACTAATTTGCATTACGACGGATCTCTTTCAAGGAGTCTTCTTTAGTGCATTATAGTTACCCAGATAACAATATGCGCGCACGGTGCAGACACGAGTGCGAATAAACCGTCACGCGTGTCACGCAGATCACCAAACAGATGTGTCCGCATATGCCTGTCATATGCGTCTCACTTTGTGCGACTCGCACGCGTGTCGATGAAGTGCATACCTTCTACGACTAGCGTAAAATATTGAAAATCATAAGGGAGCGTTCATTAGTTACGTAAGAAACAAAAGAATAAATATGAGAGAGATGAAAATATGGTCTACGAAAATCTGATAAAGATCACAATATGCCATTTATTATTATTATATTCCTAAAAAAACTGTAAATGATTTTATGATTATTTGTTTTTTCATATATGCACGTGGAAAAAGTGAGATTGTACTTAACCTAACTTTTAATTTTCTGCTGTTGAAAAGAAAATTTCATTTTTTTAAAACGCATTTTTATCCAGCTTAGAACATCTTCCAAATTCATTATTAAGCTGACCTCAAAAGTTGATACTACTGTGATTGACCCACAACAAATATGTCAATTGTATAATCTACGCGAAAAGAAGGACCTGCTAAATATTCTTACAAAATGTCCAATTTATTCATCCATTAGAGATCACAATTTGCGTAACTTACATTTCTTGAGATGCCATAACTATTGCTGCATCTAAGGTAGCAGGATTTCTACTTTCATTATCGCGAATATCTCTTGGTCTAATCCCCTCATGAATGTAGCTATCGCGCTCTCTTTATGTGTCTCTATGCTTTCATTTCCATTTACCCCTGGTGTTTTTCCAAAGTCATATCAATTAATTCATCCAATGTCTGATTAACCCTAACCCCGAAATCGGCTGTTTTCATTCGACTTCTTAACTGCCATGGTTAATTCCTGTGATAATTGAGTGATATCTAGTTTCGTCAAATGAATTCTCTTAATCTTCTTCAACATTTCATCAAGAGTGATTCCTGCTCTATTTTGAATGAGCTTACGCGCAGCTCCTATAACTCTGGTTCGTATTAATATCGTCAAGTAGGAAATTTTATGAATCATCACCATGATTCGGGCCATTTGACAATGTTCCACAAATATAGTGACAGACATGTTAGTACCATCAAACTCAGAAACCATGTCCCGTACTAACTTAGGCACATGCATAATAGCTTGCGCCCTTATAGGTCCTGAAATTGTAGAAGTATTTTATGCAGATCCTTCTCGGCTACCTGGAATGGTTTCTGAGCGTTGATTATATTCATAAAGATCCTTTGAAACAGTTCTAATACTATTGCTATTACTACCACTACCACTACCACTACCGGGATGAGGCTCAATCGGTATTCTTTGATACTTACCTGTATTAATCGCATTATCATCTCCTAATCTATTCCTAAGAGTTTCTGTTTCAATTAACGGATGTCTAACAGGAGCTTGTATTCCCTCTGCGCTTCGAAGACCAGAGCGCTTCACAAAACGTGGCATTTTGAATGTTTGGACTTACTTGGACTACACAATATAGTCCAATAGTCTTAAAATCTATTTGGTTTGTATGGTTGGTTGCTTTTGAGTAGTATTATTGATAATCCTTTTTTTTTCTTGCAGGTAAGCGTCAAGTTTTTCATTCTTTTGGGAATATTCTTTTTGCTCGTCGAGGTTTGCAAATAAATACGACTACAGTCTTTAGTTGCGATCAATTTGTCTCAGATCTCTAATGCAGCAATAATGATAAGAGTTGATTATCGGGTATTCAAAATTTGAAATTGATGAATTGAATCTAATTAACAATATGCGCACAACACTAAACAATTGCACTTCAAACTTTCAAATGTTTTTCTCGCCAACAACTCTGTCGGTATTTCTAATACAAAGAACGATTGGTCACTGGTGCCTCATTGAGTAGGTCAGTTCCGTTCAATGGCCATTGACCTTGAGATTGGTCTCAAGTGCCAATTCCCAGTGACCTAGTTCTCACGGTACAGTTAATCCCAGCCCGCTGTCACTAATTTGTTACGTCCCCGGCGCTGCAATATATTTTATTTTCGCTGTTACCGTTTGTGCTTGACGTTGATTTATAAGAATGGATCCGTTTGCCGTCGTTGATTGGTAGAAACCAATAACCGGGAGTACTGGTCGAGTTTAAAATCAAGACACAATTTATATGTTATTTCACCATATATGAACTATCCAATATCGTTAACAAGTTTCACAAGTTGCACTGAATGTACATAATCCAAAGTGAATACACATAATCCAAGTGAATGCACATAATCCAATAGCGCTTAAGACTAATTGTCGTTTGCAATGATATTAATTATATCTTTAATAATCGGCAAAGTTGAACGCGACGTGGCGTACACGTTTTGCAATCTAGATTTAGGACTTTATTATTATTATCGATTTCACATAGCTATGTTCACAATTCTAAGTTGAAATCACAATAATAGTCACAGGTTTTCGGTGAAAATTATTGTTTCGAAGATACAAGAATCTGACGTTTTTCTGCTGGACGCGCCTTTCTATAAACTACTTTTTGGTCGGAGTTATTCCTCTACACTAGTCCCTCAGCGAATCAAATCGCTGACGTCACGGAGTTTTATGGTTATTTCACCAATGAGAAACTAGGTCGTATGGCCCCGCCTACTAGATATGAGTCGCAAAATGAGTCATTCGATGATTGACTATTGTAAACAGTGATAGTCCAAAGCCCATGCTTATTGCGTTTTACATTCGCGTGGTTGGCGCCATAGTGTCATCAATGATA
Source organism: Melikaiella ostensackeni (assembly GCA_032362435.1). Classification (NCBI taxonomy): domain Eukaryota; kingdom Metazoa; phylum Arthropoda; class Insecta; order Hymenoptera; family Cynipidae; genus Melikaiella; species Melikaiella ostensackeni. The sequence continues at coordinate 16,525,645 of JAUMHM010000004.1, forward strand.
CTCAAAATAGTACAGAGAGAAGTATTACGTTAAACTCAAATTTTCTTATTTTGGGTTGAAATTTTACATCATTGGTATAACTTCATTCTGATTTCATAATATTGTTAAACTGCAAACTAATTTGAATTCTCTCGCTGAATCCGCCATCTTTGCTCATGCGCGATAAAATTTTAGTTCCCAAATTTTGCACTCCGTCACAGGCATCTGTCATTAATTAAGATACCCTAGTGATTTGAAGGTTTCTCCACAGTAGGACTTTATAAATCGACATAGCGTCGACACAACATCGACGCATCATCAACACAACGTCGATCCAGCATCAACGTGATGTGCGCGCATATGCTGCCAACAGTTTTTTGCCAAAGTGAGGTTCAGTATACTTTCAGTACCGGGTAAACTTGAACATCAACCAATTCCAACAGTTGGCAACATATGCGCGCGCGTAACGTTGATGCTGCATCGACGTTGTGTCGACGCTTTGTCGTTTTATAAAGTCCTATTGTGGAGAGGTCTTAACCACTCTGCGAAACGAAACGCATTGCGGACGCATGGAACGGCACCCAAGAAATCAGTGATAGGGAAGTTTACCAGCCGCTAGGTAACGATAGCTGATCTAGTCAAAGTTCCTCAAAAATCCAAATTGGATAAATGAAAAATTGCTTTTTTTTGATACGAATTAATGATAAAGGTTTGTAGTTTATTCATAAGAAAAGTTGAAAGTGTAAGATATTGAGTCACTGGTTACACTTTCGTTACACTAAGTGTAGCTTTTCCACCAATCCCGAATCACCTCTTCGGCAATCTAACCTCAAAAAAATCAAACTCTTACACCGGATTTGGGACGGACCAATGACCATTGCGCGGTCCGTTTTTGAATAAACCTATAAAGATAAGCACGTGAAAAAAAATGGGAAAAGAGTCTTACTTCCTTTGGTATAATTTAGTAGTTTATTACAATTTTTATATGATGAATAAAAATCAAATTCGCCTAAGTTTTTCGGATACAAAAATGTTATAAGGCTAATCTCTGAGCGGAGAGAGAAGAGGCGACTTCTAAATTCAAGGAATAGTCAAGATCTGAGTTTGAAAAATTCGGTCTTGGATCTCCCAGGCCTCCGAGGGTCCAGAGTAAGGGTTCTAACCTCTAAGTTCTACTTTTGGGGGTATATTTCAACCAATTAGAATTTTTGGTTCTTCCTTTAGAGGAGAGCCTCTAATCTGGGAAAAACCAATCAGAATCAGAACCAACACGTGCTCTCCTTCTTGGTGTTTCTCGCGTTTTCTTGGAATTCTTCGTTGCTCTTATCTGCCCTCGGGGTCGCGGTCTTCCGCACCCACTTAAAATTTGAAGCACCTCGGCCCTTCACGCTTGGGGTTGCTGCGATATCACAGGCGATCGTGACTGTCTGGCCAGCGACAGAAGGATCTCAAAAGCCTTTTAAAAATTATTTTGTTATACATTTTTATTGCCAAGGGCTTGCATGTACTTGGATAAATTTCGTGAGAAACTGTTTGAGAACTTGTCAGAAATCCGAACAGTTGTTACTTTATTACTATTCTGGTTTAGAAAGATCGTGAGAAACTATTAAAATTCCCTTGAAAAACCATTCACTTTGTTTTTGAGATCCTTCTTCCCTCTTAAAAGACTAATTAAATTGTATTTTTAAGACCATACAAATGCTTGAATTTTGCAAAACGTGACATTTTAAATTACAAGGTGGACGTTCACCAGAGACAAAATCTAAAAGGGGTTAAAGGTTACACGTTTGTTTTAGTCAAGATTTTATATAATTCAGAAGGACTTCTTTGAAAATCTGTCTCATTAATTGAGGAACCGGATGCAATAAGGGCACATAAAATTTTCTCGTGCGAGAGGGCTTTGGAGGAGAGGCCTGAAGGCTTTCGAACAAATTTTTGAATTTCAATTTTTAAAAGATATATATGGATGTGAAATGGAATGAAATGGAATTAAAAATAAAAATTTTGAAAAATTTTCATTAATTTTTTTCTGATGCTCGGCGTGAATCGGACTTTTGTAACTTCCAGCGTTTCGTTTATCGAGCGAATTTTGAG
>JAUMHM010000004.1:16532549-16554256 GCA_032362435.1 Melikaiella ostensackeni
AAAAGGAGCTAAGAGCATAGATAATTCGAGATTCGATATTCGCGGTTTTTACTTGGCGGTGATTTACTACCGCAAATCTTGATATCGTCTTGAAAATTTAAAAATATATATCACAATTAAAAAAGCACTGCGTCCCTTTCAAGATCATAAATTTACTACACTTTGCATTATTCAATTCACGAAAAGTTATTTATTTTCTTCATCCAAACACTGTGATGAATTCAAAACATGTTTGCCTGAGGTAAAGACAAACAGAGCTTCGGCAAGCCGGAATCTGGTCCAGGTTATTCCCACATGCAAAACCTACATTTATACGAGCGCAAACACTTGCATGCAAAATTGTGCCTCATAGAAAGTCGAAGCTTCAACACTTTGTTCCATCCCTCCTTTCGCGACTCAGCCGAGCGTCTCCAGTCAGTCAAGGTACAAAATAGTTGTTCTCCTCTGACGACACGTAGGAACAACGCGTAGGAGGAATTATAAGGCAAGAGGAATGGAATGAAATAGAATAGAATAGGACAGAATAGAACTCTCTCATTCGAAACCATTCGTAACTCGTCTTTGTCTCAGAGTTGACATCGGACATTCTCAACGTCGACTCGACACTTTGGTTTGCCTCTCCTCGCTCGAGGACTTCCAGAAACGCTTGACGAATTACGTAGGATAAATCTCCGACGGATGGGTGCTTTCTGGCAAAGATTAAAGAACCAAAGTCTGCCAATGGCAAAAGATCTGACGATACGAAGAAAAAGCAGCTGCTATACCGCGGAATAATTTGAAAAGAACAAGAGTACAGAAGCAAAGAGTCGACCAGAATTGAAAACCTAAAAACCTGAATGAAGACAGGAGCCTCAAAAGGAGCGAGGAGAAACGAGGAACTACGAAACGAGGAATTAATGAGCTATCTAAAATTTCATGAGTTATTCGTACCGGAAACTTTCAAGAGGTGGCGCTGAAATCATTAAACGCAGAAGTGTCGAGTTTCAATCTTAAACTTTTGACTTTCATTTCCTTGAAATTTAATAAATAGACTAAGCTGTAAATGAAATATTTGCAGAATGAATATGTGCAGCAGAACGCTAATGGACAAAGTCAGTAATGAGTGGATTCTCAAAGAATGTGGTGTAGAAGAAACATTGTTTGACAAGAGTGAAAGAAATTTGATGAGATGATTTGGTCATGTTGAGAGAATGAGTGCAGAACGTTTAACGAATCAAGTATATTTATGTAAAGTGAGTGGTAGCGTACCCAGAGGTAGACCGAAGAAAGAATGGTTGGAATGTGTGAATGAGACTCTAAAGCGAAGACATATAAAGAGTCATAGAAGCGGGAGAGCTTGCATGAAAAAATGTATGGATGTAATGAAAGCAGCAAATTTATGCAAGTATAAAGATGCATGGGGGACAGTCGTTTATAAGAAGAAGAGTGACGCCTGAAACAAAAGATTTTGGATACTAATGGGCCCTCGTGAATAGCTTTGCTTAGTGGATGTGGTTAAGGTTTATGTACGTGTATCAGTCAGTTTGAGTGCTTATGTGTGAATCGTCATGTATTATGGCTCTTTGAAGCCCTTCACGCGGGGTGATTGCTAGCGAGATTGATCAGCTCTTCGTGACGGATCGTTGTTGTAGGACGAGTGTGTCGGTTGAATGAGTAACACGCGACTTCTAGATTCCTTATCTGGATCCCTTATGATCCCTATCATATAAATTTCTTGATCTCCGGTAGTATAACGAGGCTAGAACCGAACGAGTTACACTTACCCCAAGAGGGATTTGGCTCAATGTTATAATCTCTCTTTAACATAAAAAAATGTCGCCAACGCCGTTGTGTCAGGAATTCCGTACCAGCCCTAATCCAGCCTTGACCCAACCCTGGCCTATCCCTGTCTTAATTGTTTATACTATCCATGATACAGTGTGCGACATTATTTAAAACTAGGATTAAAATATGAAAAGATCCACTCAGCGCTGATTTTCGAATAGAGACCCTCTCTGAGGGTTTATGTTTTTTTTTTCCTAATTATTTAAATTACCGTAAGCTGGGGCTAAGCGGCGCATATGTGGGGAAGGTGGCGCACACTCAATTCTTTATTTAGTACAAGTTATTTCTTCTCCTACGTTATTTAATTGAAGTTTACAATTATTATTTGCAAGCCTTTGTATTTTTTACCTAGAAGAAGCAAACACCGCATTCAGAAATGCAGAATCAAGGGTGCGTTCTTTTTCCCACATGCACCGCTTAATCCCAGTATACGGTAAACAACTATAATTTAATAAAAAGATGGGAGGGCTGGCGCGCGAAGCCTCCCTAGTAATAATAATAAATATGTAATTTGTAGCTAAGTTTATTTCGTAAATTTCAAGAACTTTCCGCTCCGAATTTATGAAGATATGTCCCAGTTCCTCATTTCGACACTCAATCAGCGAATGGTGCACTCTTCACCAGAAATGAAAGCCAGGAAATTCTAATAACCAGAAACTGTTTTGAGATGAAAATAAAAACAAAGTACCGACTCCACCGGAACAGAAGGATACTTGAGCAAGGCATCTCGGGAGCAAATCGATTTTCCTGCAGACGACGAATGGCTCGGCGTTTTCTAGTGCTCTCTAATCGTTCCCCAGTGGTGCGGTGAACGATGGCACTTTACACTACGCAATTCCTCGGCACGTTTTGCACATTGGATCTCATTCACAAGTAACCGCTGGTAGGGAAAGTTCATATTAATTGTATTACACTTGCTTGAATCACATGGCGCACTTGCTGACTGAGGTTATGTGGGTCGGAAGTTTCAAGAGACAAGTTGACGAAAAACGTCCCCTAATTTATCGAGACTAGAAAACGGAACGATAAGGGGAATACTAAATAAGTAAAGCTCTCGCGATCAAAATGAGAAAAGCGTGGATTCAGACTCAGAAGTATTGTCCTTAAAAGAAATTTCAAATAATTATTCGAATTTTAATTTTAAGGACGGTTACTTGTAGAGAATTTCAAGGCGCATCTTTTTTTTCTTCTTGCGAAAATTTGTTGGTTTTGTAGTACTTGAAGAAATTGGTAAGAAGTAGATTTTTGTAAAACAAAAAGTTTCAATATTTTTACATTTCAAGTCATACTAACTTAGCTGATTTTTAGAATTTTTTTCATTTTATTGATACGAAATTACGTGTTCAAGTCTTCTGAAACTACTTAAAGAAGACACACGTAAATATTTTAATAAACAAAAAAGTTGTTGACTTTTTTTGAGACTTTACAAGAATCATGAATTTCAACCTTTAAGCGCTTCGTTTATCGAGCGAATTTTAAACAACTGAAAACTTTCAGCGAGAAAGTTGTTAATTAGGGTTCAAAAAAGTTTTTTGGAAAGTTTTAGCTCCATCGGATTCATGATTAGAAAATTATGAATGTTTTAAATTGCAAGCGGCAATCTTGACGCTGTCCTATGCACGTAATTTCTCGGCTACGAACGTGTTGCAGCGAACGATATGAAAGTTGAGTCGGATGCCAAAATAATAACAGCGTTTCTAGTGCTTTTCTAGAATATACTATAAATAAAGCAAAGAATCAGTGGATGCATTGTTTTTTAGAATAGCTAGAAAAATATTATTTTTGAGATAGGTTAACTTTAGTTATTACCCTATTAATTTAAGAAAGAATCTCAAGATGAATTGAGGTAGAAAAAGGAAAAGGCATGAAGAGTTGTGAATCAAAAATAGAAAAAAATGTTTCAGAAATCAGTTACGATTGAAAACAATAAAAATTTTGAATAATCTTTTATCATAAATGTAATCTTTTAGGACTACTTTTTATTCTTGACTTCTTAAATAATTCGTTTCATTGAATTATTTATAGATAGCCTTAAGTCATTATTTATATTTTTTTATAAAGAAGTTGATAGAATTATTTGTTATTATTTTAGGTAAGAGAATACATTACAAAGTAAGTAAAAGACTGAGAAACACGGTGTTAAAGATATAATAATCCCAGAGAGATCTTTCAAACGTAATGAATCCTGCTGTGGAGAAAAACCTTACCAAAAATGTTTAAGTCTTCAACATGAAAACTTTTGGGATCTCGGGATATATAATGAACAAAATTCTTTTTTCATTAGAATGTTAAAATGCAAGGATCTTATCGAAACGAATGCAGGTGAACGAGTAGGTTAGTTATTACATTGAATTCATTTATTTCCTACTGACAAAAAAAGTGTTTCAGTTTGCAAAACATTTTTTATGCTTTTCTGTATTTAGGCAAGAGGAGAGTTGAAAGTGTTCAAAAAAAAATTCTAAAGAAGGAGCCTATGAAAAATTTAGCAGGTGGACGAAGCGAAAGTCGTGTTAAATTAACGGAAGATTTAGAAAGAATGATTGGAGAGCATTGTGAATCAATCCCACATCGCAGTTCACATTACAAACGAAATTCAAGTAAACTAAAATATTTTGAAAATCCTTCATTAAGTCTCATAAAACTTTCCAAATTATTTGAAGAATATTATTCAGAAAAAAACTGGGGCTGAATTTCCGTTAAGTAAAACTGTTTATTGTAATTATTTTTACCGTCATTTCTGCTTCACTTTTTAATTGCCTAGAACTGACTATATGTTCCCTATTCCTGACGAAATTGTGAAGAAGGGTACAAACACTGTTTGAAGTTTTATTCAGTAGACGATATTGAAAGAATTTGATAAAGACACATTCAACAGCATAAGTCTATTTTCAGATCCATGTCGCGGACAAAATAAAAATTATAGGGGAAGATGCGGATTAGTGGGACATGGGTAATAGCGGGACACGTCATTTTCCATCATCTATGTATGAATTAAACACACTAAAAAAGCTAGTATAGTTTTGTCTATATATATATATCCACTTTTCATCGGTTATAGTCGCCTCAACATTTATGTTTAGTGTTTATGCATCAGTTGATTGTTTGATTGATTGATTGATTGCCCAAAAGTTTTATTCAGCCAAGTGTTTTCATTGTTTTTACAACATTGTGGATGAAAAAAGAAGGTGAATACGTACATAATTTGAGTTTGCTCTTGACATTTCAACTCACAAAAAGATTTTCGCATGAAAACGCAGTGTTATTCATAGGTTATGTCGAATTGTAGACATAGCGCTTGGGGTACTGCGGGATTTTTTTTTTGGAAATAGTGGGACACGTTATTTTTGACAATTCTGAAGTGAATATCGTATTTTATGCATATTAGTCGTTGTTAATGCTGAATGAATTGAATATAAATATTTCTAAAATTAATTATTCAAAAAACATTGTCGTTGCGATTGAACCGAAACAATTCCATTCATTGCGACTCATGCGATCGAACTGTTCACTTGAAATGCGCAAATATGTCTGCCAGCTATTTCACATGCAGCAATTGTCATTCCGATTAGTTATCGCTCTATTTCTTAACTTCTTTTCCATAAAAATTACAATATTCGTTATGACGAAGTCTCCAATAAACATTTTACATTCATATTTTGCATTTTTGCTCGTGTCCCACTATTTCCCAACTTTTTTTAGAATGTCGAAAACTCATTTTTTCGAAAAACATATGAAATTTTTCAGTTGAGAGTAGTATTCAAAACGTACTAGTACTCACAAAAATTGATATTTGTCTGGAAAATCCATCACATTCTCGACTCATGGGAATAAATCAGATGTTTGAACAAATAAAAATTGTTTGAACAAATTAAAATGGCTCTAAAAATTACTGGTTATTATCAGATTACCGACCTATGATGATTTATACAAAAAAATTCAAAAAGCGTTAATAAACATCAATATTATATCAAATTCTGAACAACATATTGCAAGGCAGAATGATTTGCAAGATTCTATAGCTTTGAAACCTCTGATTAACAAAAAATTGCTTTTTCCCCATAAGAAACATGTGTTAAACTAGCATGGTGTTTGAGTCACGGGTTAATATTAACTGATTTGGCCAAAATTTAGAGATCATTTTTTTAGGTATTTGAACAAAACTGGGGGCCGAGAGCGAAAGATTTCTGAAATTTTTTTTCCACCACGTATTAATAAGGGCCACCCTAGTGTGAACTGTACACGATGGTTCATTCACGACGTAGAATCCGGTGAGAAATCTCGCACAAACTACTCGATCATTTAGGGAAAGCCCGGGCCGGTCAACAGGGATTCACTCGGAGAAGTTTTGCACGTGTGCCATTTGAGAAAGACTCTTTTCAACTTGTCGCTCTCTAACAGTTTTTCCTTGCCTAAAGATTTCAGCTCTCTAAGAATCTTCGGATCGTTAGACAGGAACATTAGCGAGACGGTCATCTCTCCTGGCCCTTACTTAGAGTGAAACTGATGATAGGTTTTTCTTCGGCCAGAAAAACTCAACGCTCGATCAACCCCCTTTTATTTCCTTATTTGTCAAGATACCTTGTTTTTCTGGTAATCGATTTGTTCTCGCTTAGACATGAAAACAAAACGATATAATTCATAATAAAAAAGTGACTATTTCTCGGAATCTCTCAAGAGAAAATCTCGATTGGTTCCAACAAGATCAATGTTGGTATAGTATCACTACAAAATTGAAAACCCTGGCTTTGTAGTCCGTGTCGGAGTTGCTTTGACTTCCCTTCGGATTACGCCTCTCTATTTTTCTTTTCCTTTCCCACTTGAAATTTTTTCCTTTTTTAGTTTCCACGAGACAATCGATTGCAGTGGGTAGTGAGAGCAACCTCAAACAGTGAATTTATATTACACTCTTTCGAGTACCAGTCTCTGATTTTCTATCCTGTTGAAAAAAAGTTCTAAATGGATAGCCTTTTTCCAAGGTGAAGGGATAGACACATTTTAAATTGCAGTGCTTACATCGATAATTCTAAGGTCACCTGTTTTTCGATGACTGCATTCTTGCAACAAGTAATAGATTAAAAATAGACAGATCATAAAACTAAAATATTACAATAAAATGGATAGCATATGAGAAGTTTGGAATAGAATAGGATCATAGGCGACAGGCTTCTACAAAAAAAGGTTTCGTAGCCTATAAAGTCAATAATGAATTCTCTAAATCTTTCCTACTTATTTCCCCTCACTTCACCTCGTCACAACTTCCCTCATTTCCCTCACTAACCCTCATCTCACATCATTTACCATGAGCACTTCTCCTTACCCCCTTCCTTTATTTTCCCTCATTACCCTTACTTCCCCTTACTTCCTCTCATTTCCCCTCACTATCCCTTTCTTATACGGCGGATGAACACCCAACGAAAACCATAAGGGCTTCTGTCCGAGGCTACGAAACACAAAAAATGATGATGCGATGCGATGCGATGCGATGCGATGTTGAATAGACATTGGTAGGATAGCAGTGGAGAGCATACGATAAATTTCGAACAGATTGGGGCAAAAACGGATAAACAGATAAATTTGATGGAATAGGATAGAAATGGTGATATTGCTTCATAAAACAGGATTTAAATGGATATTGTGGGATACATTTAGAAAATAATTTGATAGAACTGGAGGGAACGAGATTGAATTCAAATTGGAGTATAAAAATAAGGTCCAGTCGAGATAGAAATCCATGCATGTCGCGATATTGTATCGATTTTTGTTGAGTATTATAATATTATAATAAAAGACTATATGCAGTGCAACAAGTTTGTGAAGGCTACCAATTTGAAATAAATCTACCTCGGAATAGGTGGGCGTGCACATAAGATCTAGATTTCGTCGAGGGTAGGCTTCCGGGTGATAACCATCTATGCTTGTTCGTGTTGAGAATCGCATGATAGTTATAGACACGGCACTCGAGAGAGAGGTACGTTCGAAGCTCGTTGCGAGTGCGAGGCTTGGCTGAAGATGTATGTACACCGAGTCAGCTCAGGCTCTATGTTAATTACAGCTCTGAGTGTAGCTTGAGTTCAGATCCCGGCAGTTGCCTAATTGTGGTTTTAATCCCGGAATCCAGACGAGCCTCCCGAGGATTCGAGGGCCACGATACGACGATGCTCATGATTATGGTCCCTCTAGATTTCACTACTTCAAATTTCACGCTTCCACAGACAGAAAAAAAATTGAAAGACAGTTTTCATAAATTCAGTCATTCTCCGAATGTTTTTGTACGGAACGGTAAATAACAACTCCATTACCCCTTCCACACTACACCTACTGTATCACCCCTTCTACATTACCCCGACCGTATTACACCTTCAACGTCACCCTTCCCCTTCACCCTTTCTTCTCACGTCCCTTCCCAATATTCACACCTCCCTCTAACCTTATCACCTCATTGCTTCGTTTCCACTACTCCTCACCTGTTTTTCTTATGCAACCACCCCTACCCCCTACCTTTCCCTAACCCTTTCCTCGCATCACTCCATTCTCTTGCTGTTGACACCTTTCCATTACTCTTCCTTCTCTTATTCCCCTCGCTCTCTTGCTTCAATCTATCACCTTCCCTTGTCTCTCTTCCTTTCCCTCCCTTCCTCTCACCCTAACCGTCCCTTTCCTACCAAAGCCCTCTTTTCTCTAATCCTTCACTCTTACCTCCCTTACTGCACCACCTATCCATTTCCTCATCACTCCGATCCATATGCTCAACCCTTTCTCTTACCCTCCCTGCTCCTCTTCTTCATCCCCTTAACCTCACTTCCTAAACCGCCACCTACTGCATCTCTTCCCTCCCCTTACGTCTTGCCTCTCCATCACTCAGATCATTACCCTTTCTCTCGCTACTCGTTTCCCCTCCTACTGCTCCTCACCCTTTTGCCTTTCCCTTAATTTTAATTTTACAAAAAAGTCACTATTCGGCCATATATTCATAGAAATAAATTCTATTTTTACTGAAACTACTTCATATTGGCTTACCAGTGATTTGCAAACAAGAAATGTTGTCCCGACAACATGTTTCTTATATGATGGACAATTTATTATCATGATGAAGAAATTTTATAAAGAAGTGCACTGATCGTCCATGTATTCACAGAAACAAATTCTTTTTTCACTACAAGTACTTGACATTGATTTCCAAGTGATATTTAGTCCAGAAGTTTCTTCCTCCAAATATATTTATTAATATTACAAACAAATTCTACGAGAAAATATTTTTACCTTCTATTTTTCGTTTACTTTGCGAATTACATTAGCATTTTTTATATGCTTTTAATTGCTCATCTCTATCGACATTTCCCTATAAAATCAAGATTTACGGCAGCGAATCGTCGCTGAGTACAAAAAAAAGCTACCAAGAATTCTTATCTGAAATAATCATGTATTTTGGACCTTTTGTGAATTTTTAGCGCAATTCCCAGCCGATTTCAATTGACCTTGGCAGCTGACTGACCAACCATTAAAAAATAAATTACGGCTTGGTTTTATGATAATGCCTCAGAAACTGTGAGATTAAAACAAAAAATAAATAAATAAAATCAACCAATTTTCGATCTACGTCCACCTCTGCAGGTTAATCTGTTCAACCGATTTGCAAAAAATTTTAATGAGAAGTCTGTAGCAACATGTTCTCGATACGTCTTTCAGGAATCTTCGATATCTTAAATCGTTTGAAAAATTTCACGTATTTAGTGTAAAAAATGAAAATGCAGAGATGTCGAAAATGGTAAAATTTCATAAATTATTCAAGATATCGTAAATTCTTGCATATATATATCGAGAACATGTTATTAGAGACTTCTTATTGGAATTTGATGTAAATCGGTTGAACATTTTGAACGACTAAGGTGGGCACACGTGAAAAGTTTAATTTTTCACAATAATTCAACAATAATAAATTTTTTATCAAAACCTCTTGCTCAATATTTGATCTGAAAATCTATGGAAACATGTTCTTAATATGCATTCTGGATAAATTCCAAATGTTTATCAATTTAAAACTCTTGTTGATTATATTTTATGTCAAAAAATCAATTATTTCAGTTGTGCCCACCTCTGCAGCTTCATCTATTTTAACCAATTCACATCAAATTCTAATAAGAAGACTGCAACAACATGATCTCGATACGTCCTGCAGGAATTTTTGGTAACTTGAATAATTAAATTCTACGTATTTAGTGTAAAAATGAAAGTTCAGATATAACAAAAGCGTTAAAATTTCAATAGCTATTCGAGACATCAAAAACTCTTGCAATATGTATCGAGAACATGTTGCTAGAGACTTCTCATTAAAATTTGATGTAAATCGGTTGACTGCATTAAACTGCAGAAGTGAGCACAGGTGAAAAGTTTCATTTTTTTACAATAGTTCAACATTAATGGATTTTTTATGCAAACTTTTTGCCCAACATTTGACCTAAATTTCTATATCAGCATGTTCTCGATATGCGTTTTAGAAAAATTTCATATGATTATCAATTTAAAACTTTTGTTTTACTAGCGATGAGAGAAGGACTAGATTAGAAAATGATTATAGCGATAAAAACAGAAAATTCAAGATAATACTCAAAGAAAGCAAGGGTAAAACCGAAGCGAAAGAAGATAAATGAATGCAAAGTGATTCTTGAGGAAATAAGAAATTATTTTGGAAATGGGTTAAGAACGTTGGGAAAGGAACTACTGGAACTGAGGTAGTTGGAATTAAAGAAGTCGATGGAGAAATTGCATGGAATTCGAACAAAGTAAAAGACTGCATGAGAGATTTTTTCGGGAAATGGTATGGAGGTCATGCTATGGAGCACAGCAACCGTGATACTGATGATGATACGATAGACAATCCCGTTGTAGGTAGCGGAAGAAGAATCGGATATACTTCCGAAAAGCGCATACCTCCGATTGATTTGGAACTTCATAGATTTATGGATTTTGATGCGCCGATTACGAAATGATTCGTGATCAGCGCTTCGAAATACATACGTAGGTATACGGAGTTTCAGATTAATCAGAGGTATGCGCTTTCCGGAAGTACACCCTAAGAATCGATATCAACGACATTATATCAGTGACTGAAGAACTAAAGAATGGTAAGGCTGCTGGTGCGGATGGTATCACCGCTGGAATGCTTAAGAGCAATGGCGGATATTTGTTTGTGTGGTTGCGCACATCTATGAATATGTGTGCCGTGAATGGTGAAGTTCGGAATGATAGGAGAAAGGCGATTATCGTCCCAATCTACTTTAAGAAGGGTAATAAAAGCAACTGTACTAATTGTAGAGCGATTAGCCTCCTAAGTACCGTGGGCAAAATATTTACCAAAATACTGATTAAGAAGGTCATAGGAATAAATGAAGAAAGGATCTGTGAAGTTCAATGTGGATTTATGCCAGAAAGATCATGTGTGGATCAGATATTTAGCTTGAGACAGATCATGGAAAAAAATTTGGAGAGTAAATAAAAGAGTTTCCTGCGCATTTGTTGATCTAGAAAAAACTTTCGATAAGGTGGATATATTTGAACTTTGGGAGTCCTGAAAGAGTATGTAGTGAATGGTTGGCTTCTAAAAGCAGTAGAAGCAATATATAATAGTAGCAAAGGGAGTGTGAGAGTAAATGGACAACTGAGCGATTGGTTTAATATAAACCGGGGCGTTAAGCAAGGCTGCGTAATATCCTTCTGGATGTTCAATGTATACATGAACAAAATTCTAAGAATGGCTTTCGAAGACGAAGAAGGTGTTGATCTCGGGACAGTGAAAGTATTTGGACTGGCCTTTGCAGATGATAAGATTGTTAAGGTAGAATCAGTTGATGATTCACAGAGAATGGTGTGCAGACTGGATACCACCATGAAGAGTATGGATCTTAAGATTAGCGTGAAAAAAAAATTATCGTGTTTGAAAGAAGGGGTGAGAAAACAGTATGCAACATTGTCTTGAAAGAAGACAGGATAGAACAAGTTGATGAGCTCCTGTATCTTGGAAGTTCATTTACCACTGACGGAAAGATGGAAGCGGAGATATCCAGACGTATAAACGAGGGTCGAAAGATTATCGACAGTGAACGAGCTATTGCTTGGTATAAAAATGTAAGGAATGAAAGTCAAATTGTAATATATAATTATATGTTTTTACCCACTGTGCTGTATGGAAGCGAGACCTGGATGAATCAAGAAAAGGATAGAAGTAAAGTGAACGCGGTTGGCATGCAGTTCCTGCGGAATATGTGCGGTAAAACGCTAATGGACAAAGTTTGTAATGAGTGGATTCTCAAAGAATGTGGTGTAGAAGAAACATCGTTTGACAATAGTGAAAGAAATTTGCTGAGATATTTTGGTCATGTTGAGAGAATGAATAAAGAACCTTTAACGAAGCATGTGTATTTAGGTAAAATGCGTGGTAGCATACCCAGAGGTAGACCGCAGAAAGAAAAGTTGGAATGTGTGAATGAGACTCTGAAGCGAAGGGATATTAGGAGTCGTAGAAACACAAGAGCGTGCATGAAACGATGTATGAATGTAACGGATGCAAAAGATGTATGCGGGAATAGGGATGTATGGAGGACAGTTGTTTATAAGAAGAAGATCGATGCCTGAAACAAAAGATTTTTGATACTCATGGGCTGCAAGGCTGCGTTACGTCCTGCTGGATGTTCAATATAAACATGGGAAAATGTTTAAGAATGGCTCTTTAAGATGTAGAAGGTGTTGATCTCGGGACAGTGAAAGTACGTGGCCTGGCGTGTGGAGATGATAAGATTGTTACGGCAGAATCAGTCGACGATTCGCAGAGAATGATGAGCAGACTGGATACTAGCATGTACAGTACAGGCCCTAAGATTAACGAGAATAAAACACAAATTATTGTGTTCGAAAGAAGGGGTGAGCAAACAGTATGCAACGTTGCTTTAAACGAAGATAGGATAGAAGAAGTTAATGATTTCGTATACCTTGGAAGTTTATTTACTGCTATCGGAAAGATAGATGCAGAGATATTACGGTCCCAAAATGAGGGTAAAGTTCGTTAACCGGATTAATCCAACCAAAATTTAAAAATCCAGAGCATTTTCAAACCTCAAAAATATTTTTTTTTTAAGATTTTCGAAAATTGGCACATTACAAAAAGACTCACAAATTATCTTCATGACATTTTTTAATTCGATGACACTTCAAAAAGTTATATTATTTTCAAAAGTTTAAAAATGATCAAAAAATAGAAACTATTTTCCTAAAAGATTCAGAGATTTCAATCGAAATTTTAATAAAACATATTCAGAAATTATAGCAATGAAATTTTCGAATCGCTAAAAAATCCAAAAGTCACGTCATTTTTAAAATTATTATCGAAATTATAAAAAAAGAATTACGAGATCCACGAGATACAATTATGATTTTCAGTACACATCAACATGATTCAAAAATTATCCTAATGACATTTCTGGATTGAACACACATTTTGAAAGTTGTATATGTTTGATAATCAAGTAGATTGATTACCTATACTGAGAATATTGGAATATCTTTCTAAAACACAATAAAATGATTTTTAATATCTTCTTCGAAGTGACTACAAAATAATAAATATTCCAGAAGTGGGCCATATAATTCGTAAAAAAATACTGAAATATTCACTATTTGTACAATATATTGTTGAAAAATTGATAGATAACGCGAATTTTGTATCGCCTTCGTTTTATTTTCTGAACAAAATTGTATGTTTTGAAGAACCTTCTTCAGAGTCAACTTGAAAAGCAATTTCTGTTCCGGTTCAATGAATAACCTTTTTGCATACTTCTTCAATTTGAAGAGAAATGTCATCTATTATTTACCTTACTTTCATTTAATTTAATTTCTTAATCATTATATAATTGTTTGGTTAAATTATTTAAATTTAATTTATTTCGATTACATTTTTCATCTCAAGATCACAACCCTTATTAACTCCTCTCCAAAGTGACCTTCCATTCTATAATATAATATTGTAATTTTCAGATAAAAGAAAAATATTGTTCATTAAAAAAAAGACAATTTTCTTACTACAAGCTTTTACATAATAATTTTAAAATGCTTAATTATTAAACCATTAAATCATCACCCTGTGATTCGCGAAAATTTTACTCGTACATAGTGTGCACTAGGGTGACCCTTATTTTACTTTTTTTTTTTTGAAATCGTTTGCTTCTAGTCGCGATTCTGGTGCGAACGCCCAAAAATAGAATGTCCTTCAAATTTTATCCAAATCGGTTAATATTTACCGATCGCCCCTGACACTTGAAGTTTCCCATGAGACTAATAAGGGGGAAATTGTGCAAAACACGTTCAATAAACATAACTTTCTCAGTTTTTATTCAAATCAATCGTACACATAGTACGTTAATCTCAATGTTATGCTTGAAATATTCTAATTTTTTTTAAATTCAAATTTTCAAAATTTCCAAAATAGCGAACCAAGCAATTAGGGTAAAAAATTTCATTTTCTATAGTTAATTACTTAGAATGTTCAAACATTGCAAGAAGATTTAATAAATTATTGTAAATTGAATAGTGGATAGCAAAATTAATTTTCTTTTAAAAATCCAAGATAGCGTTTTTGCAGTTTTCAAATAAATATTTTCAAACTTCCCTGTAAAAAATTGTGATTGTGTGTTGATTTTGTGATGATATTAACCTTGCAAAATTTAAGAAAAACTCCAAGATGATGGCCAGGAAACTTTGCAAGAATCTATCAGTTTCGAAATTTTTAAAGGAATTTTTCTTGAATTTCTCGAGAAAATTAAGTTTTTCAGTTTTGTTGCAAGCTATATTATTCGAAACAGAATTTTGAAAACGCAAAAAAAAATGAAAAATTTTGGACTTGTGGGATTAAAGAATGATTTCTAAGATCAAACTTTTTTTTCTATCAAAGTTTTTAAATAATTCATTGAAAACTGCAAAAACGAGCCGTTTTTGGACTATTTAATTGGCCGTCATCTTCATTTTTTTTTACATTTTTAATTTCCTTGTCTACCATTCAATTTAAAATAATTTATTAAAGATGTGTGAACCATTTTCAGCGGGAATAGATAATATTAATTAACTGTATTTTGTACAAATGTAGATTTTCGTTATTATAAGGGATGGACCTTATTTAATAATGAAGACTTATCAATAAAAAGAGAATTTCACGCCTGTATTTATATTGTATTTACGCCTGTATTTATATTGTTATCAATGTTATTTAAAAACATGAAAATAGTTTTATTTTAATACAATTGTGTTTTTTATGGCACTTTAAAAATACTCAAAAATATATGATCCACATGTCGTGTTACAAATTTTTGCCAAAGAAATTAAATATTTAGTAAAGTTATTTTTTGCACTCTAAATAACGAATTATAGTATTACGTCATTATATTGATAACAAAAATTATAATATTGAAATTATACAGCACTTTTGATCGCGATTAAAATAAAATTTTCAAGTATGATTACTAAAAAAGAATGTTTTGTATCACACAGAAATGTATATTTCTGTTTTCACTTATGAAAATTGGTTTTAATATTTGTATGTTCAAGTTTGAGATCAATCAATTTTGAAAAAAATAAAAATAATTTAATTAATTAAAGAAATTTACTTAGATAGAATTATATTAATTGTAACTGCAACATAATTGAAATCTATTAGTCATACAAATTTCTTTAAAATCGTTGAAAAATTTCTAATTTAACAAATTTTATTTTTATTGGAGCTTTTTCAGTATATCGTCTATTCAACAATTTCGAAGTAAAAAGTTTTTACAATACTATATTATCTACTATATATTACTATACTATACAATATTATCTATATTTTTTTGCAGAGCAAATGTGAAAGACCACAGCTGCGGCCTGATGCTGTACCATTATTGCTTCTTGAGCGACCAGAAAAGCCTGTTAAAGAACCTCGAAGTTTACCTAAGAAGAGAAGTTTGGAATGTGAAACTCAGGGCCAGGAATCTGTTACAAAGAGGAAGAGGACGAGAAAACTGCAAAATAACACTTTCAATGATAAGGACGAAGAAGAGGCTGCTCTTCATCAAATGCCTCACACTGATAAAGAGACCTCTAATACCAAAAATGTGTCTTCTGCTAAGAAACTTAGGTTTCAGAAGATTGCACAGGATGAAAAATCGGTTAAAATTCCTCTTTCTTGGTGCCGGGTGCAGGTTTCTTGGGACAAGCAGCGTGGAGTAACTTTCCTTAAGCGCATTGGGAGGAAAGACCCAAATAATCAAATTGATTCGATTTGCTAAAAGGAAATTACGATATATGAATAAATGACATTTTTAATAAAAATCAATGGCAGGCTCATAGATTATCAGCAATTCAACGTTGAAAGCGATCAGATTTTTTCAGTAGAAAGTCTGGAAGCTCTTATCGCTCACATCGATAGTCGTGTTGTATGTGAAGGTGCTTCGGGATTGTCGATAAATGGTGAATCTGAGAATCTTCTAAGATCTTTCAGTTATACTTCAGTTATACCAAAAAAGTAAATTACTTCGAATTTAGCGAATTTAGTCCCAAGAAGCAAGAAAAAATAAAAGCACTAATGCGACAAGTTAAGACTACGAGTAGAGGAGAACAGAATAGCTAACACACAACTGCGATGATTGAAAACTACAGTGAAGAATGTACAGGATAAAATGCGAAATATGTCTGAAGACTCTGTAGACAAACTGTTAGCAAAGCATGAAAATATTAGCGATAGAGAAGTAACAGCAGTTAAGGAGATCTTCAAAGCTGCTGGAACAAAAGATCCTAGAGGTCGGAGATATTCCGATGAGTGGATCATCCAATGTATTCTGCTCCACATGCGCTCGCCTGCAGCTTATCGGATGATATTCGAAAATAAAATGTTGCCCGTACCCTGTGTACGAACAATTCGCAGGTAATTATTTACAATACTTAAAATTCGAAATATTTGTAAGAAAGGAAGGTTAAAATCATTTACTATTTTTGTATTCAAAAGTTTGTTTTTGATTGTTGCAGATATCTTTCTAATATGGATTGTCCATGCGGTTTTGATCCACGTTTTTTTCAACTTCTAAAAGAGCAGTTCGCAGAGAAATCAGAATTACAATTGCACGGAATTATACTGCTCGATGAAATGTCTACGAGAAAAAATTTATTACTGGATACTAAAACTATGACATACAAAGGCCTTGAAGATTATGGAGATAACCAGCCAAAGGATGTAGATCCAGAAATGGCAGATCATGGTCCAGTTATTATGTTTCAACCTCTCTACGACAACTACTCTCAACCAATAGCAGTTTTCGCTTCAAAAGGAATAGTACCTGGCGACAATCTGGCAAGAATAGTTGTCCAAGCCATTGCACTCTTGGAACAGGCAGGTGCAAAAGTGCATGGGATCGTGGCAGATGGAGGGAAATCTAATCGCAAAATGTGGGCAGAATTAGGATGCAGTGGAAAGTTGGGTACGTTCAAACATTTTTTTGAGCACACTACGCAAAATACGGACGATCAGGTTGATAAGAACCGCTGTGACCGTAAGGTTTTCTTCTTTTATGATGCACCTTACCTTATGAAAACCATCCAAAATCGCCTGGAAAATAAGGGAAAACTAAAAGTGAGAGTATTGAGCTTTTTCCATTTAATTGAATTTACATTTATATTTTCTGACTCTTTGTGTATTGCAGGTAGACCCAGACGAGGATTTCATAGAGTGCGAGCACTTTAAGATTCTTCACGAAGTTGATTCCTTACAACCGAAGTATAAAAGTTTGTGAGTGAAAAGTTTGTTTGTGAGTGAGTTTGTGAGAAAATTACTCACGCCCATGTAACTCTTGAGAACAACAGTGTACTCAAAATGCGAGTAGCTCTTTCACTGCAGGTACATTTTATCTGTACATTATATTCAGAATTATTGTCTTAACGTAATATTGTTTAAGCAAATTTTAGTACATTATATTTGTAAATGTCACTCGTATAGTTCGTTAATTTAGCTTTTAAAAAGAAATTTCTTGTACAGCTGATTAGCAAATCTGCTGTTAGAGGATTCATGCTTTATAAGACATACGAGGAAAGGTTAAAAAATTGTAGATGCACTATACAATTCTGTTCAATATTGAACAATATGTTTGACGCTCTAAACAGAACATCTCTCGAAACGGGTGTTCGACTTGGAAGCAATGACATCAAGGTGGATATTGTCATCGATAAACTAATAGCGTAGATATATTTAATTATCACCTAATACACTCTTCTATATGTTGAAATGTTTTTTCTTTATCTTTTAATAGGTACTGCAAGTTACTTTAAAGTGGTTGAATGATTGGGAAGACAAAGTTAACGAAGGATTACTGAGCAAGGACGATTATCTGACTAGTGACACTGCTGAAGGTCTCAGGATGACGTTGAGTTCCACTTTGGATTTATCGAGATATTTTCTAGAAAAGTTAAAAATTGATTTCGTTTTGACAGGAAGAATCAATCAACATCCTTTGGAGGTATTATTAAAGCGTGCGCAAATCAGCAAAATATGAAGTTGAAGGTAATAATTCGGAAGTTTTTCCTTTCGTGTGTTTGCAGTTACTAAAAAATAAAGAAAGACTTGAATTCCCAAAAAAGGTTCCAGCTCGATCTGCAGGAAATTTAAATATTTCTTTATTTTATAAGGACCAAAAATCCCTAAAAGAAGAGAAAACTCTAAATTATTGAAGGTGACTCATATTCAAGACATTAATTTATTCCCTTCATTCAAAAAAAAAGGTTAGCAATTAAAAAATTTGATTTTTATATAATTTGCTAGGGTGCCTTAAATAAAAAAAATGTACAAATATATTTTTGTTAGAATATTTCTAGTGTCAAAATATATATTTCCATTTTTTAGAAATTCGAAACATGTTTGCATTTATGCGAAATTTTACAGCTCCTTCTATTTGAAATGTACTCATTATTGCAATGTTTGGAATGATGATTACTTTTCAATGGAAAGGAGCTGTTAGCTTTGATAATTTAATTTTGTACAAAAGTCCAGGTAACCCAGGCAATACGATACGTCTAAAATAAATATTTTTATTGTAATATATATTTCATTATAGTATAAATTAATATTCCATCTTTCCAAATCCTGGTTCATTATACTTGCAGAGAACGCGCGAATGAATTTATTATTTACGTAGTTGACATCATTACCTCACCGGCATTTTTGGTATGTTATTCTCTTTTCTAGAGATTTTTTTGGAACAGTTAGATACTCAGGTGGGACGAATGATCATCCAGATACTCCAACCTTCTTACAAGTCTACAAAATTCTTGCTTTTTTTGGTATTTTAAAACCACCACGAAGTGGAATTTGCTGTATTCCCGATAATCCTACCAAGCCTTTGGTTTCCATCTCAAAACTGAAAGAAAAACACATGTCCGAAATCCAAAATAAAGAAACAGTCGTTGTGGAGATTGGAGATAAATTAAATGTCACTATCGAAAGAGAGTAGTGATTTCAGCGATTTTACAGATGCTATTGATCATGACTATGATGTGCCCATTATAAGAGATTGCTTGATTTTTTTTTGACTGGGCAAGTTTGTAAAAACTTTTCTAAATTCCGAGATTGTGAAGCCTGTCGCTCTGGATTTTTTCACTCCGAACAAGAAATGACCCGAAATCTTCCTTGGGCTAGAATAATCTCAAACGACGAAGACGGCTTCCTTCAACATCAAAACATTCTGATTTTTAACCTTTTAAAACGAATTGTGACATTCTTTGAAAAGTATTGCAATAAGAGTAACGTTTTTGATATAGTCATAAGCGGAATCACAATGGAACCATTTGAGTTTCCTTGCTCAGAACACGCTAAAGACGTTTTAGCTTACTTCAATCACTATTATTTGGAAAATCGAATGCGACAATTCATAAAAACTACAATCACAGAACAAAAGAAGGCCAACTTGAACCAGGAGAAACAAGCAAAGCTCTCTAAAACCTAAAGTGTTCAGAAAGTGTATAATTACTCGTTGTATTTGTTTGTAACAATCTTTTTATTGTATTTATTTTATCTCAAAATATTATTTTGAAGTTTCTGTATACATATAACACATTTTAATAAACATAATATTTTCTACAAAAATTACATGTTTATTAGATCGCAATACATTTCTGTAAACTTTTTGATTTTACAATGATTATGAAACTAAGAAAATGGAGTATTTTGCAGCGTTAAAATTGAATCTAAATTTTTAAAACTGATTCCAGTTATACGTGAATTTTAAAAATCATTGTAAATTAGAAAATAATAAAATTACAATGATTAATAACTAATTGATTAGAAATAAATTATTGTGTAATTTAAAATATTTTTACAAATATAGATATGCACTAAAAATGTTTAATTCACTATATTAAACTCATTTAACGCATTTAACTATTGGTACTCTGGATTCTCTGCGTCTCCATCAGAAGTGTATTCGTATTAACTCATACAAGTCATACTTTTCAAACTTTAAACATGCAGTTATTTATTCATCGCACTCTTAAAACTTTAAGCATCATGTTTTTTCCGAAAAATTTTGAAAAAAAGGTTATTAACGTTAAAAAAGAATAAAATTTGTATTTTCCCCATGCATTTTTTATTTAATCGGCCTGAAGTACAGTCAGCGCCGCCACTCGGCTCCAGTCAACTCTCATGACAGATTTTTCTACAGGCTGGAGATAGGGTACCAGCCCCGTGATGCCCACCAAGCTTGAAACATGGGCGCGGGAAGTGAGACGTCAAGAGAAAGGGTTAGTTGCTCTACCGCCGGCATGATGTCGCTGTCCGAGAAACCGGGTACCTCACTGATAGGAAATGTGCCTGATAGGATTAGTGGCGCAGGGCATGAATGTGTGTTGTGTACTATACGTGATTGAAACCCACATGCATCGTACCGGTGCATAGGCCAAAAACGAAAGTATCCTACCTGGACTTTCTGTCTGGACCTTTGAGTGAATTTCCTCACTATTTTCAAATTTAAGCAAAGGGTTCATAGACCATTTCAGAAAATTTAAATAATTTTACAAATATATTTTACAATACATTTCAAATCTATTTCTTACAATTTGAAATTTATACAGTAAAGTCAGTAACACATACAATATGTAGTATTACTGTGACAAAATGTAATTTTATTAAAACTTATTTAATTTTACATTTATTATTTTAAAGTAATATGTTTAAGAATCAAAATTAATATGCCAACATATATTAAGAATCAAAAGAAATTACTTTCAAAATTTCAATCAGGGAGATTTTCTGATTCTCAATGAGAATCCATACTGATTTCAATCGATGACCTATTTCTAGCTATTTGAGTCAGTGAGATTGCGTTGTGATTCACTGAAAATTCTTACTTATTTGATTTAGTAACCCATTTCTTACTAATTCAAATTTATAGAGTATATTTCTGATTGACATAAACAAATTTCGTAAACAAATTCGCAGTTTGAACAAGACAGCTACATTCAAACCTCTAATTTGTTTGTGCACTTTGTTTATGACAAGAAAATTTATCAAGAAGTAACCATGCACTTAACTATGAAGTATAACTGTCAAGCCAAACAAGGCACATTCAAAAAAAGTATTTAAAACTTTTAAAAATTGCTCAAACTTTGGATTTGTTTATGCAGTTTGTTTATAATATTAAATATAATTTATTTCATTTTTAATGTTCGTATGTACTCGTAATAAATATTTTAAATCATTTTAAAAATCTACTGTGGTTTATAACAAAACAATTGTTAATAACGAATCATATATATATATATATATATATATACCAGTTCTTGCTTTTTAATGTTTATTTATCCATTATACAGATTAATAACACTCATTT
>JAUMHM010000004.1:16554356-16566352 GCA_032362435.1 Melikaiella ostensackeni
ATCAAAAACTCTTGCAATATGTAACGAGAGCATGTTTCTCGAGAATTCTCATTGGAATTTGATGTAAATCGGTTGAACAGATAAAACTGCAGAGGTGGGCACAGGTGGAAAGTTTCATTTTTTACACTTATTCAACAATAATTCAACGAAACTTTTTTCCAATATTTGACCTAAAAATCTATGGCAACATGTTTTTGATACGCATTTTAGAAAAATTCGGTATGCTTATCAATTTAAAGCTTTTGTTAATTAAATTTTATCTTAAAAAATCGATTTTCTCAGTTGCGACCACCTCTGTAACTTAGTTTATTCAACCGATTTACATCAAATTTCAATGAGAAATCTGTAGCAATATGTTCCCGATACGGCCTGCAGGAATTTTCTATATCTTTAATTGTTAAAAAATTCTTACGTATTTAGTGTAGGAAATGAAAATACAGAGATAACAAAGGTGGTAAAATTTTAAGAACCATTGAACATATCAAAAACTCTTGCAATATGTAACGAGAGCATGTTTCTCGAGAATTCTCATTGGAATTTGATGTAAATCGGTTGAATAGATAAAACTGCAGAGGTGGGCACAGGTGCAAAGTTTCATTTTTTACAATAATTCAACAAAACTTTTTTCCCGATATTTGACCTAAAAATCCATGACAACATATTCTGAATACGCGTTTTAGAAATATTCGGTATGCTTATCAATTTAAAGCTTTTGTTAATTAAATTTTATGTTAAAAAATCGATTTTTTCAGTTGCGACCACCTCTACAACTTAATCTACTTAATTGATTTACATTAAATTTCAATGAAAAGTTTGTAGCAACATTTTCTTGGTACATCCTGCAAGAATTTTCGATATCTTGAACAGTCAAAAAAAAATTTACATATTTAGTGTAAAAAAATGAAAATACAGAGATAACAGAAGTGGTAAAATGTTAAAAACTATTCAAGATATCCAAATTCTTGCATGATGTATCGAGAACATGTTGCTATAGACTTTTCATTGAAATTTGATGTAAGTCGGTTGAATGGATTAAGCTGCAGAGGTAGACACAGCTTAAAGGTTACATTTTTTCACAATAAATCAATAATAATGAATTCTGTGTCTGAACTTTTTATCTAATATTCCACCTAAAAAATCTATTTCAACATTTTCTAGACATTTCAAAACATACTGAATTAAATTAAAAGGTGTACGATTTCCAATTATTTTTTCATCACGAATTATATAACTTACGACTGAAAATTCATTACTTATATGTAAAAAAGATATTTATAATTTGTAAATATAATGATCATGAAGTTTTTATGAAACAGATGATGTTTCTTCATGATGATTAATTTCTTTTTTTTTTTGCTGAGAATTTTTTTTCTTCTTTATATATTCGCTCTGCCTCAACTGTCATTTGGAATAATTTAGTGTCATCAGTCGTATTGTTTCAGTAGGTGGCTGAAATAATTATATAAATCAGATAGAACAAAATTAAAATTTTGTTAACACGAAGTTTCTAGGCACACCGAAAATATTTGGACTTGTGTATAAGGGGCCATTGATCTTTTTCTCTAAAATTTTGTGATTTCTAGAGTTATAAAGTAGGAGTAGAATAAAGCCGAAATTTTTAGAATTTACTTGTTACATAAAAATAGCTAAGTGTAAAAAATATTCGAGAAAAGTGTGGTTATAATTAAATTCATTAATTAATTGACTGAATTTAATATAGAAATAATAAAAGATTTTGATTTCACTTTCAAATAACTATTATAAAATTTCATAAAATTTGTTTGATAAAAGTCTACTTATCACAAACTGTTCATAATTTTATTTTCATACTTTTTCTTTATTTTGATTTCTACGTAGAATTATTCTAATTCTTCCAGCTCTTGCCACTTTAGCCAATCGCCATCTAATTTTTAAAATATTCACAATTGAAAATTGGATAAAATTGAACGCATCATATATTATAAAAATAATATAATCTCCTTTCTTATTTTGAATAAAAGAAATGATGGCCTTAGAGTATCACTCTGTAGAAAACTTTTTTTTATTTGTGTGATTTTGTTGTATATCCTACGGATATTGTCGATAAGATTGACAGAAAGTCCTACCCAAAAAGAAGTGAAATTTCACGGGCTTATAAAGCATAAATGTTGTCACGAGTCCGTTAACCAGCCATTTTTGGCCAACGATTATGGTTTTGTCAATCGAAATTGCTTTTTAAAAAATAAAAAATTCAATTTTCTGGCCAAACTGTGCGTGATACGAAAAGAATCTTGAGAAGCGAAATTGCTCACCTGAAAAGGATCTGCAAATTCACTTCAGACGACTTTTTGGTGAGATACATAGTTGTTGTTTTACTCGTGAAAATTGTTATTAAAAATTAAAAATTTAATTGACAAAACGAGATTCAAAAAAATATTAATTTGGTTCAACAAAATAAGTTTGGGTTAATGACTGAAATTTATTTCTGACAACAAAAATCGATCATGCAGAAGATCGAGTGCGAAGAGCGAGTATCATGGAAACCCAAAAACTTAAATCAGCCCATTAGTTCAATTAAAAAATTTCTTGAAATTTCTTGTCATTTCCGATAACTTTGGCGGTGATTTATGGTTATTTTGGCGATAATTTAGGGTAAATTAGCACAAATCACCGAGAATTTTCTAAAAAATTTTAACATAACTTTCGGCCCGCTCCGGATTTCGGGTTTTTGAGTTCAATGACGAATAAGGTAAAAACAGAAAATTTTAAATCGGTCCAAAATTGTTACGTTTAGGCTATTTTTCATCGAACTTTGTCATTCTGTCCCTTCCTACGTAATCATGTCAAAGGGCTTGGAATTGATATTGATACCGATTCTTGCAGTTGGTATAGGCTATTAGTTGTGAGCAAACTAGAGGTATTAGTATACCACCTATCCGCTTACTGGTCGACCTACGTCAATGAATTTTCCGGTCTATTAATATTTCGGATTTAGGAAAGCCCACCCGAACTAACGCAGAGTTTCTGACTACTCGTAATTTCTGCTTGACTCCCTAATTACTGATATCCTATATATAGCATGGATCATGAGTACTTGGGTGAATGTACTTCAACTTATTTTTAAAAGTTCGAACTTGATATGCATCCAACAATATTCTTTAAGAGACAACAGAATAAAAAATTTTCTTCGAATTACCATTTGGAATCATTTTTATTTTTCTGAATTATCATTCGCCCCACCGATACACCTCTTAAACATCCAAGTACCCCTTATAAATTTTCTGAAGGTTCATTAACTTTGTTTTGTAAATATAATCAAAATTTTCCTAAATAACGAGGAACTACAGAGACTGCCTTGAAAGAGTAGGTCCAACTCGGCATCTGAACAACGAATCAGGTAGGAAGGATAATTGTAGTAAGGTTTACGCAGCGGGGCTAATGACGCAGTAGCCGAGCTTTAAATATAATTTTTTTTTTATTTCCAAATTAAAGATTCAGAATCTGAACACCTGCCCTTGTTTCGCCCTTTACATCCCTCCACTTATCCTTCCGTTCTCAAACTTCTATGATATTTTCGGATATTATCCATATACGAAAAAGGGTACCGATTACGCAAATCCGTGCCCTCCCTCATTTTGCCTCTGCGCACCTTTCCGTTCCATACTTTCCGCTCGCAATTTACCTTATTTTCGTACATAATTTTTATGTCGACTAAGCCTCTATCATATGCCATGCACCCCACTCCGTCTTCTTGAGAAGGAGAACCGATCTTCTGGATCTGTGCTCCTCCCCTTACATTCTTTTTGACTAGCGCCTTTTATGCACAGTACTCTCCTTATTACCATCCCCTCTCCAGCCTCTTCTGTTTTTTCGTCTTCTCTTTCTGCTACCTCCGATACCTCCGCCATCTCACCACCTCTTTCCAGCCGCTCTCATGCTTCATCTTTTGATTGTCATTCCTTTCTTCTCTACTTCCACACAGCCTCCCACCCAATGTTCAAGTATGAGTCGACCCTCTGTTACACAACTTGCAGGACATTCCCCTGATCCAACCAGAATCTGTTCCATTCCACCATATTCCCACATCAAGCCCTCGCTATTACCTTATGACTTCCCTTTTCACCTTTTTCTCTTCAATATTTTGCCCTCCCTTCCACCGATTTTTTCCGATTTTAACGTTCAAAATTGTTAGCTTTATAATTAATTGCTTCTATTAAATTTCAAATCATATTTAAATGTTGTTTCATTCTAAAATATTCTATTTTTAACCCATTCAATTTAAATATTTTTAATTAGGAAAAGGAATTTTTCAAATAGTTAGCCATGTTTGACTGTTTATTTCAAAGGAGTGATTATCAATGAGATATTTAAAACGAAACAATTTGAAATTGAATGGTTTGAAACAGAAAGTCTTGAATCGTTAAAATTTTATACAGCTGAACTTAAACTCTAAATGTTAAAATGTTACTTCACTGTTTTATTTAGGAATTTTTTTATCTGTGAGTGAATTTGTAGAATTTTGATGCATAAACAACAATTAAACAATTATTCATTCAGAAGGAACTCGAGTAAGTTGAGAAGATATTTAGAAGTTTTGAAAAGATTCAAACTTAATGCAAAACTTGAAAAGATTTCATATGATTCAAATTAAAATATAGATCTTTGGAAATTTCGAAATAAAATGTTGAAGCTTTTCAAGGATTTTGAACGGTTTTAGGATAACAAAAAGTTTCCCTATGATTCCTGGGAAAATTTTGAATGTTTTCTTTTATTTTGAAAAATTAAATTTCAAATGAATACTTAAATCAACACTTTAACTATCAATTCTATCAATTTACAATATTTTATCATTTAATTTCAACTTTATATTTTACAGGTACGCTAGCTTGGACTGAATAAAAAGTAAATTGACAATATGAATAATTATTTATATAAATAAATGCTTAGAGAAATTAATGTTACTTACTTTATTGAAAAACATTTGTCAATAATTATTAGCAAAAGATTTTTAAAAATTAGTTAAATATCGATATTTTTAAGTCGATATATCATTTTTATCGATATTTTATTGCTAGTTATATCGATAACGAACATATCGATATTTTCATTTCGATATTGCATCACTAGAAGCTGGTATGATTTTATGATGCCTCCCCGGCATATTTTCCCGGAACACGTGCGTAAGCAGGCCAAAATCTGAAAAAATGTTTTAAATCAATAAGCTTGGGCTCATTGGTGGCTGTATTTCAATCCTTTCCGTCTAGCCAACGACCAAGGTAGGAAGGGTCGCGGCAGTAAGATTTGGAGGCTAAGCGTCGGGAGTAATAACAGAAGCCACATGTAAGACCTTAAAATACAAAAATAACTTTTGTTTACAATTTTTAAATTAGGGATTTCAATGTTACAAAACCAGAGTCTACGAATGTAAACTATACGAGATGCATAAAAACAGATTGCATTTTTAGATTCACCATAAGGACATATTACTGTATACATACAAACAATAAGTAAATAAATAAGTCATCACAAATAAATATATGCATATAAATAAATAAACTTTTGTAATCCTCAAGTTCTTCTTCTAGGATTGATGAGAAGTCTTTTAAAGACACTCAGGAGGATCCGCACTTCCCGAGCGTGTGGGATTTCCACGCACTAAAAACCACCATCCTTTCCTTCTTGGCACAGATCCTGCCGGAAACCGCTTCCGCATTGCCACTTGCGTAGGTCCAAGTGTTCTTCTCCTTCCGATGCAGCTTAGCTTTCGTTATGGGTTCTTGAGGCTTCCTCTTCGGGGCTGCCTCCCTGAACACTGCACATCTCAATTTATGCGGTAGGTGCTCAGTCCGGTGTTTATCCTCCATTGCAGCCAAGAGGTAGCACTGTGTCGTGCTGGTGCACACTACAGCTCTATGTCCCTCAACGCCGCATTTTCAACAGCTCGTTGTCCTGTCTGGACCAGTAAAACTCGCTGCCACGTGACCGTAGCCTTGGCAGCGATAACATCGCTTCGTCTCTGTTTTCTTCCGGACCCTGCAGGAGACCCAGCCGATCTTGATGTGAATCGCCCGCAGGAGTTCTCACGCCCACCCTTCATCCAACTTAAGAAAGGCACTCTTTGTTTGCCTAAAGGGTTTCCATGTCATAGACACCCTAGGATAGAGCGGTTGTCTTCAGAGCTTCCTTTACTTCCTCCATCTCGACAGTCGGGTCGACATTCAAAATCTCTACCTCGGTTTTGGGGACCAGGTGGCGGACCACACCGCTCTTTCCTACAGCGGCTACGACGCGATGGCCGAGGACAGTTTTGTCTCTCCTTCTGGCGTCTTCCCCATCTCTATGAAGATCTCTGCGTACCTGATATTCTTGACTCAATTGATTTCTACTCCAAGTTCGTCAGGTTTTACCTTTCTCTTGAAGTTCTTGAGAAACTCGACGTAGCTGACTTCCTCAGCCGATTTGATAAGAACCGCTTCAGGGCGCAGGGTTTCAGGGTCGTTGCAGCATCGCTCTTGTTGGATTTAAGCCCTGCTTGATCGACCCAGGTCCTGAGCCTCTTCTCCACCTGCTTGGATGTGCCGGTCGCCTGGGGGCTCGCGGTAGACTCCCTCGTTGTCTTCCGGAAGTCCGGGTCAGGAGTTGCCTCGGCTTGTTGTTCCGTTCGAGTCTCCTTGCAGGCCGTGTTCTTTAAACCCGCTGCTGAGTCAGCCTCCTTGACCATCCTGCCGTGTTTTTTGGTAAAACGAGACTCGAAGCTGTTGAACCAGCCTTCTCCTGATCTTGCGCTGTCCCGCATCTTATCGATCACATATACCGCTTTATCTAGCCCATTTTTGATTGGCGGGTACAGGCTTCTCTTTATCCCACAAAAATTCTCCATTTTATTGAGTATGCCCTTTAGCTTTCCAATTGACATGATCAATTCCTACATGAAAACCTTCAATCTATCCTTGTGGATTCCCACCTCAATTCTGGAACTCCTTACAGCTCCTCCGTAATGTGTAAGTCTTTACCGAATAACTCCACACAAAAGCTTCCATTTAAATTTTTATTCTTCATAACTAGTTCCACGAGTAGCTAGGGAGATATGCGGTCCGTCTCCGCAAAGCCCCGTATGCAAGAGTAAGATCTCAATACTCTAGACAGTGACCTGATATCCTAGAGACACCGTATGAGGCACCACTTTCTGGTGTCAAGCGGCCTTCAGCACGGTTGTTCACGCCTTGTCTTGAGAGTTTTTCCTTCGGGACTATCCCTGGACCATGGTCCGCAGCTGCCTGATAAGTTGTGTAGCCATATTCAGCTGAAACCTTCGGTACAAAGCCTTTCTATCCGCAACGCGCCTGGTAGCCTGGTCAAGTGGTCAAAGACCTCGGCAGAATCCTCGAGGATGGACTGTCACAAAGTAAAGAATGAAGAAAACCCCAAATCCCTAAGGCAATCTCTAGATGCAAAATCATTCAAATATAGACTGAAAATTCACTGAAATTTGTATGACCCGGCCTGAAATTTTCGCCTAAGATATTCTTAAGATTCTTTTCCGACATGGTGAAAATGAGGTCAAACGTTACTTTGAATTAATAAAAATTAGGTTTAATCGTTACTGGGCTTGATAAATTTCTGCAAAATGAAAATGAGGGAAAATAGAATTTTGGTAATGTAAAGTGACGCCTCGTTGAAGTGCAATCAAAATGATACAAAGGGAGAAAAGCAGATAACTAGAGAAACTCCAGTAACGATAATTCCTACTGAGTTTGTATACAGCTTCGAGTTAAAAAACATCTTTAGTAACAGCAACAATTTGACAAAGACGCTTCACCTGCTCGTGTTGCAATTAGTCGCGACAATAAGCCAGAGCAGGCATTACGTGGAGAGATTGCACATAGAAGCGCTGGCGCAGACTGACCCGAGTTTCTATAGACTACATTGTGAACCTTTGAAGGCACTTGGTAGTCTGACTACATATTTCTATAGACTACAGTGTCAGCCTTTGAAGGCACTTGGTAGTCTGACTACATAATGAGTGTTTCTACTTACACGGCTCTCTCACTTCGTCACCATCGTCCCCTTCTATCTCACGACACCGTAAAGTGTATTAAGCCATCTTACCAGTCTTTTCAACGACCCTCCCTTCAACCACTCCTCTCATCGCTTTGTTTCAGTATTTTAACTTTTATTTTATTTCATTTTACACTTTCTTTTGTTGATACAAACTGTGACAAATTGTCTCTTCAAGCTGATCTTCTCGAAAGATGCATTGAGATACAAGATTCCAATTTAAAATAGTACAAAAGAAGCCTCCTTTTCCTCATCAGATAACATTTCTGTATTATTTATGTCTAGAAGATAGATAAAACAGTATATATAACAGTAGAGATAACAGTATATTTAATGAATGAAAATTAGTGATTTTATTTTACAAGTAAAGCATCTAATTATTAAATTCACACTCTTTCCCCTATTCCTTTCTTTAACCCTTTTTTGAAGATTTCCTTTTTTTCTCCCTGTTTTCAAAAAACTTTCCCTTTCTTTTCGTTTTTTTCGCTTGAATGCGAACTAAATTCATAGAAGCCAATAAGAAAATCCAACTACGAGTATATTTCGTTGAATGTTAATTCTTTTTAATTAAAAAGTCTACTAACATATTTTTGGTTCAGAATTCATCTCTTTTGGTGAAAAACTCTACCATTTTGTTGCAGAGTTAAATATTTTTTTAATTCGTTTTATTTCCAGTTGAAAATTAATTTTCTCAAGTGAAAATGTAACAAATCCATTTTTTACTGAAAATTGATTGTTTTTAGTTGAAACTTCGACTATTAAATTTTTCATGAAAAATTCATCTTTTTTCATTGAAAATTCAGCTACTTGGTTGATAGTTGAACTGCTTCATTAAAAAATTATTTTATTGGTTTCAGATTTGACTAATTTGTTGAAAATTCATTCTTTTTTGTGCGAAATTAATTTTTTACCTGAAAATTTAACTATTCTATTTTTGCTTTAAATTTGATCCTTTTTAATCCAAAATCTATAAACTTGGTTAAAGATTTGTGTATTTTGTTGTAAGTTCATATTTTTCGTTAGAAAATCAATCTTCTTCATGGAAAATTCAACTACTTAATTGAGGGTTGAACTAATTTGTTAGGATTCATTTTATTAGCTAAAGATCCATCTCTTTGGTAGAAAATGCATATTTTCGGGTAGAAAATCAAACTGCTTTATAGAGCATTCGCCCTCTTGGCTCGAAAACTCAACAATTTGGATGGCATTTTTTTCTCTCTTGAATAAAAAATCTTTCTTGGTTCAAAACTCATCTCTTTGGTAGAAATTATATTTGCTTTCATTAAAAGTGCTACTGTTTTGTTAAAAAATAAACTGTTTTGGTTGAAGATTCAACTATTTCATTCAAATTTCATCTCTTTGGCAGAAAATTTGACTGTTTTGTTGAACATCAGTCTTTTTTGATCTAAAGTACGTCTTTTGCATGAAAAATTCATCTTTCTTCCAAAAATTTATCTTTTTAACTTGAAGATTCAACTATTCGTTTGAAAATGTTTGTGGCTGAAGCTTAATTTTTATTGTATGAAAATTCGACTGTTTTGTTGTAGAATCATCTTTTTGGTTTAAAATTTATCACTTTTGGTAGAAAATTAATCTTTTTGGTTGAAAACTCAACTGCTTTATTGAAAATGCAATATATTTCCTCTTGAAATCTTGAGTGTTTCATATTGAATTCAATATAGTACCTACCCATTAATTTTATTCAAAAGAATTTAACTCCTATTTTCGTGAAAGTCGCCCTCTTTCCCCTGTTTTGACAGGGTTTCCGTTATATTCCGTTAAACTCCTTTAAATTCCCTTAATTTCAAATCACAAAATTTCCGTTGAACTCTAAAAATTCGTGTGAATTCTTAGGATACTAATGAATGATAATTATTAATTTGAATTTGAAAAATTCTGCTGAATTTTGTTGAATTTTGTAAATCCTATTGGATTGTGTGAATTCCGTTGTGAGCGTAGACTCTAAATTTGTTTGAAATGAGTGAATTTCTGTGAATTCTTTGAATTCTTGTAAAATCCATGAGTTTCATTCAATTCTATAATTTTCTTTAAAATCTTTGAATTTCGTTAAATTTTTTTTATTCCTTTGGAATCTATGAATTACATTGAATTGAAAAATTGCATTTGAATTTTGTGAATAACGTTTTATACTGTGAATGCCATTAAATTTCAATAATTCCGTTAAATCTGAAAAATTTTCTTGAACTTTAAGAATTCTGTTAAATTCTAAGAATGTTTGTGAATTATAATACTTCCGTTGAATTATCAAAAGCTCATTGAATTATAAGGATTTCATCGAATTCTAGGGATGTTATCGAATTCTAAGAATTTGTTTCAGCACTGAGAATTCCCTTGATCACTGAGAATTTCTTTGAATTCTAAGAATTTCCTCAAATTATAAGAATTTTTTTGAATTATAAAAATTTCTTTGAATAGTAATAATTCCATTGTATCTTGAGAGCTTCCTCAAATTCTATAACTTCCATTAAATTCGGTTAAACTCCTTTGGATTCCATGATCTTCATTGAATTTTGTTAGATTTGGCGATTTCTGTTGAATTTGATAAATTTCGTTGAATTCTATTAATGCCTTTGAAATCTAAGTATGAATCTCTTTGCATTCTGAGAATTTCTTAACAAATCTATGAATTTCATTGAACTCTATTAATTCCCTTCAAATCTATTAATTTTACTGAGTTCTTCAAATTTGGTTGAATTTCTCTTAATTCGCTAGCACTTCATTGAATTTACTTCAAATATGTTAAAATATCCATCAATTCAAATCAATTTCATTGAGTTACATTGAATTAAGGTAAAACGCCGTATCTTTGCCAGCTTTAGCTATTTGGTTCACTTCAGAAAATTTTATAAAATTTTAGAAGGGTTACGGTGAAAAGTAATTAACATTGATAGAATATGTAATTATTTATGATTAATATGAACTTGTGTTCTTCGCTAAATGCTTGTTCATATTTCTCAAATAGAATATTAAAAATAAAAGTGCAACAAAAGCCCAGTCATCGCAAGTCTGACATTTTAGCTTATCTAGTGATCGACAAATCGGAAGGATAATCTTCGCCGAGTCAATAAAATGTATTAAAAATCGTTGAAATTTAAGAAATCACTTTTCGAGATTTGCACTGTAACTGCAAAAGAAACAAGTTCAGAAATATTTTCCCAATTATCACACTTTTCGGATTTATTTTATTATGTTTTTCAAAATTCAATCCAAAAAAAACGAGTGTTCTCTAAAGAACTTTTCCACTCAAACACTTGCACTTTCAAACTTTTCTAATTGAAACTTTAAAAAATGCAATTCCCTGATTGGCTCACTTTCTAGTTAACATTTTTGCTGCCAAACCGCAGTCATCGCCTAGCCAATAAATATCAAAATGAGTTCCGAATTGTTATTTTAAAAATTGTTTTATAAGGATAAATTAATTTTCAATACGAGATGCCATCCTGCTCATCAATAAGTATGAATTTCCTTACTTATTTGCAAAAATTCAAAGCCGCTTTTTTTACATCATGGCTGAATTTCTTCGAAGGTCGTTGATATTGAATTAAAATTGGTTCCATTTTATGCAAAAAATTATTGTCAAAGCAAACAAACATTACAAGTGAGTATACTCTCTTGTAACTGGACACCGGTACTTTCACTGTTACAATAAATCTAATCTGATTTCAAATGTAAGATATAGATTTAGAATTGTCTAAAATATAAATAATCAATTCAATTTTGTCTTCTTCTGAAATCTAAAGAAACTCCTCCATCCTTTTCGAATTTGTCTTCTCAGCAGAATCATAATACTCAAATTAGACGCGTGCATTCTATCGGATCGAACGTGATACTTCCGATTCGACGGGCCTAAGAATCGAATCGGAAAAGAAACGATCCGATCTTGCCTTTGTATGTCGGAAACCTGACACTCGACGCACGTCAAATGGGATCGGACTTTT
>JAUMHM010000004.1:16588838-16599448 GCA_032362435.1 Melikaiella ostensackeni
TGATTGCAGAATGATTGCAGGTCGATTACACAGTGATTGCAGAGTGACTGCAAATTGATTTCAGAGTAATTGCGTGCTTATTTTACTGTAATTATAGAGTTATTGCAGAGTGATTGTAGAGTGATTGCAGAGTTATTACAAATTACTACATGTGATTGAACTTGATATCTTCGACATATAAGGATTTCATTGAATTCTGTGCATTCCTTTGAAATCTATGAATTTTGTACTAGAATTCTTACATTCTATACTATGAATTGCATTCAATTCTAAGCATGCTCGGAAATTTGAGAAGGTCCCTCGAATTTGATGAAGTTCTTTGCGTTCTAAGACTTCCATCAAATTCTGTTAAATTTCTTTGAATTCCATGAATTCTAAGACTTTCGTCGAATTCTGTTAAATCTCTTTGAATTTCATGAATCTTGAATCTTAAGCATACCGTTAAACTCTAAGAATTCCATTATATTCTAAGAATTCTACTGAATTATAAGAATTCCGTAGAATTCTAAGAATTCTATTAAATTATAACAATTCAGCTGAATTACAAGAATTCTGTTGAACTGTATTAATTCTTTTGAATTATAAGAATTCTGTGGAATGCTGAGAATTCTCTTTCATTGAAAGAGTTCTCTCGAATTATAAGAATTGTCTTAAATTCTGAGAATTCTGTAAAATGACAAAAATTCTCTTGAATCCTCAGAATTCTCTTGAATTAAAAGAACTTTTTTAAATTCCAAGAATTCCCTTGAATTATAAGAATCCTGTTGCATCATTGGAATTCATTAAAAGTATAAGAATTCTTTTGAATCCTAATAATGCCATGGAAATATGAGAATTCTGTAGAATTGTAAGTATTCCCTTGATCTAAGAGAATACTCTCCAATTATAACAATTTTCTTAAATTATAAGAATTCTCTTGGATTCCGAGAATTTTGTTGAATTGCAGAAATTCCGACAAATTATAAGAAATCTGTTGAATCATAAGAATTCCGCTGAATTATAAGAATTCTTCAAAATTATAAGAATTCTCTTGAAATATAAGAATGCTGTAAAATTGTATAAATGCTCTTGAATTACGGAAATTCTCTTGAATTGTAAGAATACTCTTGGATTCTAAGACTTCTCTTGAATTCAAAGAATTCTCTGAATTTCTAAGAATTTTGTAAAATTATAAGAATTATGGAAAATTATAAAAATTCTGTCGAATCATATAAATTCTCTTGAATTCTGAGTATTTCCTTGAAATCTAAGAGATCCCTTGAATTATGAGAATTCCCTCGAACTACTATATAATAAATCTGTGAAACTATAAGAATTCTATGAAATTATAAGAATTCTATGAAATTATAAGAATTCTATTAAATCATGAGAATTCTTTGAATTATATGAATTCTGTTGAATTATGAGAATTTCAAAATTTTTTGAAAATTCTGTTGGATTATGAGAATTCGAATAAATTCTTATAATTCTGTTGAAACATAAGAATTTGGTTAATTACAGAAATTACGACAAATTTCAAGAATTTTTTGGATTTATATGAATTCTGTTGAATTTTAAAAACTTTGCTTTATTCCGTGACCTCCGTTGAATTCCGTTTATCTTGCTTGGATTCTTTTGAATTTCGTACATTCTCTTGAATTTTAATTATTCCGTTGCATTCTAGGAATACTCGTATCTGTGAATTCTGCTAGTAGGTTTGGAATGTAATTATTAATTACGTTGAATTCTGTGAATTTTGAAGAAGTCTATAAATTTTGTTAAATACAATGAATCTCGTTGAATTCTTTAAATTTGTTGAATTCTATGAGTTTCGTTGAGTTCTATAAATTTTGTAGAATTCTAAGAATTCCCTTGAAATCTAAGAGATCCCTTGAATTCTGAGAATTCCCTGGAACTATAAGAATTCTGTGGGACTCTGAGAATTCTATAAAATTATAAGAATTCTCTTGAAATATAAGAATTCTGTTGAATCATGAGAATTCTTTGAATTATATGAATTCTATGGAATTATAAATATTTCAATAATTTCTGAGGATTCTGTTGAAATATAAAAAGTTTGTTAATTATAAGAATTACGACGAGTTCTAAGAATTTTGCGGATTTATATAAATTCTCTTGAATTTTAGAAATTTTGTTGAAATCTGTGGCATCCGTTAAATTACGTTTATCTTGCTTGGATTCTTTCGAGTTTTGTACATTCTCTTGAATTTTAATTATTCCGTTGCATTCTATGAATATCTGTGAATTCCGCTAGGAGGTTTGAAATCTAAGTATTAATTTCGTTGAATTCTATGAATTTGGTTGAATTCTATGAATTGTGTTGAATGCTCTGAATTTTGTTCAATTCTATGAATTCTGTTTAATGCAATGAGTTTCGCTGAATCCTATAATTTTTGTTGAATTCTACGAATTTCGTTAAATTCTGTGAATTTTGTTGAGTTTTACAAATTTTGTTGAATTCTATGAATTTTGTTAAATTCTATGACTTTTGTTGGATCCTATGAATTTTGTTGTATTCTATGAATCTTCTTGAATTCTATGAATTTTGTTGAATGCAATGAATCTCGTTGAATGCAATGAGACTCGTTGAATTCTTAGAATTTTGTTGAATTCTATAAATTTCGTTTAATTCTATCAATTTTGTTGAGTTCTATAAATTTTTTCAATACTATGAATTTTGTTGAATGCAATAAATTCCGTTGAATTCTATGAATTTCGTTGAACTCTATGAATTTCGTTAAATTCTATGAGTTGTGTTGAATGCTATGAATTTTGTTGAATTCTATGGATTTTGTTGAATTCTATAAATTTTGTTGAATTCTATGCATTTCGTTGAGTTCCATGAATTTTTTTGAATTCTATGACTTTTGTTTGATGCAATGAGTTTCGTTGAACGCTATGAATTTTGTTGAATTCTACGAATTTCATTGAATTCTGTGAATTTTGTTGAGTCCTACAAATTTTGTTGAATTCTATGAATTTTGTTAAATGCACTGAATCTCATTGAATTCTTTGAGTTTTGTTAAATTCTACGAATCTCGTTGAATTCTATCAATTTTGTTGAGTTCTATAAATTTTGTTAATTCTATGAATTTTGTTGAATGCGATAAATTTCGTTGAATTCTATGAATTTTCGTAAATGCGATGAATTTCGTTAAATTCAATGAATTTTTTAGAATTCTTTGAATTTCGTTGAACTCTATGAATTTTGTTGAATTATATTAATTTTGATGAATTCTATGAATTTCGTTAAATTCCATTAATTTTGTTGAATTCTATTAATTATGTTGCATGCAATGAATTTTGTTGCATTCTATGAATTTTGTTGAACTCTATAAATTTCGGTGAATCCTATGAATTTTGTTGAGTTCTATGAGTTTTGTTGAATTCTGTGAATTTTACTGAATGCAATGAATTTTGTTGTAATCTATGAATTTCGTTGATGCCGATTGAATGCATGGTCAATTACGATCGACTGCAGATAAATGCAC
Source organism: Melikaiella ostensackeni (assembly GCA_032362435.1). Taxonomy (NCBI): domain Eukaryota; kingdom Metazoa; phylum Arthropoda; class Insecta; order Hymenoptera; family Cynipidae; genus Melikaiella; species Melikaiella ostensackeni. Next base: position 16,592,330 of record JAUMHM010000004.1, read on the forward strand.
TTTATTTCACATCGGTGAAAGTGATTGTACATAAATTCACGTGATTTCAAGAGATAACAGGTATGTAAAAGTACTTACAGGAGATTGCAACTGATTATATATGATAAAAAGTATTTGGAAGTGATTGAAAGTGACAGCAGATGATTTAAAGTGATTTCGGATGAATTCATATTAACTTCAAAGTGATTGCAGGTGAATTCCGAATTATTGTAAAATGATAACTACGGTTTACTTTAACAGATTACAAATGATTGCATTTGATTTCGCCTAATTGCAAGAATTCGGTATCCAAGGTTTCAATAAAGACGCGTTTAATCAAGAATTTGATTCAAACATTAGCCGTATCCTCCATGTATAAACTCTCAAATGACCATACCTCGAAGCCAATCAGATGAAACAAAATAGCTTTTGCATCCTCTGAGAAGTATCTACTTAAACGTCTGCCTCGTGACAATCTTGAAGGCTTATAACTCAAATTCTCTGGCAGTCCTACAATAAACCAATTACGGTGCCTTCCATAAGCGGATATTAAGATCCTCAGATATAACCGAGAGGGATATATCATGCCTTCCAACCGTTAAACACGGTTGAGAAACTATAGACGCAAGACACGTTAGCGGTAGGGGATGGACTCACGAACGAGGGTTGGGGAAGGCGGCGGATCTACCCACTTAATATAAGGTCGGCTTAAAATTTAGGAATGTAACGGGTGCCCGTAATCCCTCTTTAGCTAACCCAAGTTGCAAAGTGGTTCGTAATCGCTTACACCACAAGGCTTCTTTCCGAGCAACAGCTTAGTAGTCAAAAGTTGATCCAGCAACAAACGCCAATGTTGCGTCTTAAACGAATCCATACATTCTAATTTCCATATTTTGCTCGATTGGGTTGTCAGCGGAAAAGATTACAACTTGGAGACGAGCACACAAGTTATAGAATTAAAATACTCATAATTCACAATATACAATCAGTTTATTAAAAGGTACAGAAGAATAATGAAGAGACACGAAAGTTGAAGTATCGGTATGTTTGAGTTGCGGACTGGGTAGCGCTCATACGCGATTCCCAAACTCCAAAACTGGAAAATACCAGTTATTAATTTATTGATCAGATCAGAGAGGAATAGAGAAGAATGTTAGAGGGACAAATTGATTGGATTTTGCCGTTAGGTTTTTGAATTGAGAACATTGAATTTCTTGTAGACTTTATGGATTGAGAAGGCGTGTAATCCTTCATGGGGTAGTAATTTTTCCGTCACTGTCTTCACTAATTGAGATGATAACCGAGACTGAATGTTAACGATTCTGAACTAGAGATGTAGGCGGGTTGAAATTCGAGGCGTCACTAACTAACGCTGGTGATCCAGATTGAGCTTTTATATGACTTTTAATCATAAATTCAGTCACACTTCCTGTCTCTATATCATCCCCTTTTCATTCTGTCTTGATGTTTTGATTATTTGTAAGAGGAACATCTACTGAGTTGGTGCGATTAAGGTTGCGCGTACCCCATGTCATAACAGAGGTTTCTTCATTCCAATGGGTCCGATTCTTCCATATCGATGCAAGGAGTGCATTCTTGTCACATTCGCTTTGATTTATGCAAGATTTGCTGACCCCCATGCTCTGAGTTTCTCACTCCAAAGGGTGTAATCCTGTCACTTTGACTGCGATTTAGCTGATGACTGACCCTCATGGTTTGTGTTTCTAGTTCCATGCTATCTTAAGAAATCTATTCTTGCGTAACCTTGCTACTGCCACTCGTTTTGTTGCGATTTAGTCGCTGCAATTTCGTGTCCCTCATAAATATGCAAATGGATCATTTCATCCCCAGTACAATGTTTTTTTCATGCGATTAATACAATAGTATATAATATGTGCGTGGGTCACTGCCATGTGGCACCAAGAAGAAAACTTTACTATGCAATTCCTTTGCCAAGGAGGGTTTCAACATTTATTAGGGAATCCCTTCACGTTATCAAAAACCGTATCGAAAAGGGAATCTTCAATAAATTCAGTCGTTATCTTTCCCGGTAACCGTTATCCATTATGCAAAAGGTCTAATCACCAGCGCCGGAAAAACCTCTAATATACGGAATTCGCGGCTTCGATCACCGCTATCATTTCTTCCGGCCCAGAAGGACTTACACGGAAAAAAAGCGCTGAAAAATATTCTTGATCGAGTGCGTGACTTCAGGGTAGGTCTAAAAGTACTCGAAAAATTAATAATACCGTAATCGAAATATTATGCAAATATAACTTGAAGAAACATAAGACATCTGAAACTGTGTCGTGCACAGTCAAAGAAGCACTCCTGGACTATAGGAAAATCTGTGACACTTTCAACATTCCTACATTGAAGTATTCGAGCCAGTCAAGGAAGGGTTCTTGAATTGTTCAGGCAGACATTTATGAATTTCATACTTGTCTTGAATCACCTACGTCGCGCACTTGACGCACAATACACAATTTTGCAATACATGCATGAGAATGGTGACATTCAGTCACACTTGATATATTGGCACACTTTTTTAGAGACCCACTTTGAAGATCAATCGAGTATTGAGGCGTGCGCGAAGCGCCTATTTTTCAAATGTTATGGCAGAATTTATTCGCGCACACCTAACCATATGCGAATAAAATCGGCCAGTTATTCGCACACTTCGTACTTAGTTGTTTCAAAAAATATTTTGTGTGACAAGTGCACGTAGGTGATTCGAGACGAGTGTAAATGCCACCCTCGCTTCGCTCAGGCAAAAAATTTTATACTCATCTTGAATCATCTACTTCGCACACTTGTCTCACAATATACTATTTTGCAGCACATGCATGAGAATGGCGACATTCCGTGTCTGTAAAGCGTGCTCGTAGTGCCAGATTCCTCTACTCTGAGATAGCGTGCAGAAGTGTGGTATTTTACCACAATTTTGCGTGCGGGAATATTCCCTCTCATTTTACAATCTTCAGACTCGTAGAATAGTCAACTTCTCACACTTGTTACAAAATTTACTATTCTTTCACTGAAATATTTTGATAGTTTAAGACATCAGTGCAAGTTATTATCAGCCTTTCAGCTACTTTAAGGAGGCTGCGTTCAAGGATGAAAGTTACAAATCTCAACCATATATTCCCGCAGCAAATGGTCTGCCCTGCCTGAACCGGATCTGTCGACTCCCATCTACTCGAGGCAAGTGGCTCGGTAAGTTAGACAGCTCTGTTGGAATGTGTAGGTATCGCACTGTCACTTTTACCCACCGACTACGTTACGGTCGTTGAGTACCCCAGTTTATACGGCAGCTTCCGCAAAGTGGCCATTTTCAGATGGTCTGAATTCAAGCAGATCTTAAGTTTTTAGGAACAGAAAGACTGGAATAGGCCCATCGGGAGATTAGAACTTTCCTTTTGATAAGTTTACCTTTGAGTGTAATTTAACTACTACGGGATAAAATGGGGGGGGGGGAGCTGATAGGAGAAGCGGATTTGATAGGTAGCCCGTCGAATATCGAATATTCGACATTCGTCGGACGGCTGATCGGACTTTTTCTATTCTATGGACCACGCGTCGAATATCAAATATTCTAAACCAATGCATGCAGCTCTATTGACACATTACGAAAAGTTTATTAGCTTTCATGCTATGATATGGATACTCGACTACACTTGTGATTTAATTGATCAAAATTAGTCATTGACAACGCTAGCAACTGTTGATAAGCGGAAAATTAAAAAATAAAACAATGTGAAGCAGAATAAAATACATATACGATGACAATAAGATAAAAAGATTGATAATAAATGGGAGTTGTGATTCGAGTATCAGATTTTAAATTTTCACTTAATGTTATTAACATTATGGTTATCCTCAAACTGGAATGACATGTAGTGTGTTTATTGTTTGTCTTCATAATTTTTGCGAGGAAAGTTCATGAACCCAAAGTAAAATTTGTTAAATTCCTAGGAACGAAAATTTGGCCAATTTTGAGAAAAACAACTTCAAAGTATTCGTTATTGTCTTATGGACTTGAAATATACCGTCTTCAGGAACTGTTTTCATATAGTTGCTCAACGTTCAGCGTAGTTTTGTTTCCTCTGTTTGAATTTGTTTTTCACGTGGACGATGTTGTTTGTTGTTAACCTCTGTCAGTACTTTGAAAACGGTGTCTCTCCGAACGAATGTATATTTCATTCATACAAGAAGCGTTTTTTTTCTTATCAACTTCATGTGTTTTTGATGCTGGTAATGATTCTGATTTTGACGCTACACGTTTCTGGCCTATTGTCAATATATCACAGGTACGTATCGTTCGATTCTCTTTCTTGTATAATTTTTGGGTTATGTCGGTTATAGATGTTCATCTGAATTACGTTCAATATAATTTGAAATATTTTGTAATGTTTTCCATTTTTTCAAATACACGTCTCGTAGCTAAAGAATCAGAATATGCTTTCTGAACAGACGATAAGAAATTAATAGCAGAGGATTTTGCATTTTGGAAAAAATCGACTCCGGCGATCCCAAAATTTAGAATTCTCAACTTCGTTAACTTCAAACCTGGTTCCATAGTCTAAACTCATCGAATCGTTTAAAATTTAACGAATTTAACTTCTTTATTTAAAAATAATTCATAATACATTGTTAAATACTGTTATAGTAAATTAGTCGCTTCTTTGATTCCAGAGTATCACTTCGTGTGATTATATAATCAGCCGTTACGAAATTACAAGTCGTGATCGAAAACTATAGATGCGCAAATTATTGTTTCACTATTGGACCGTGTAGAAATATTTTCTACAAAATGTTTCACACTCAAAAAAAATTTAAAACTGCGAGTCTGAGCCTTCACCATTCGGTGGGAAGCTTTGAAATTCGGACCCTGTGACCTTACTCGGAATCCATCCATGAAGTTTGAGCGGATTGATTCAAAACCAATCTATTCAGATTATGCCATTTTTCCGAAAGAAGAAGACAAACCAATAAAACATATCTAAAAATTACTAACGTTCTCAAAATATTTTTAATAAATATTTAAGTAATATAGATATCTTTTGGTAATTCGAGTTAATCATTAACAAACTCAAATAATAAAAATCTTAAGTATTCATAGGCAACCTGCAGATTAGAACCAATCTTTGCTCAATGTCTCTCTTTAGAAATTTCTTAAAGATCGAAATAAAAACTAATTTCTTATGAAAATTTTTTGTGTTCTGAAAAAAGACACCCAAAAGGTCACAACATGAAGAAAAAAGAGAGAGAAAAACGAAAGAGTCAACCAAAACCATCCTCACACTCTTTCTTTTCTCCGTCTTTTTTATACTACTTGGGACCCAATATGTTTCGAAGCCAATTCAAACTTTCTCATCAGGGGTAATTTACAAGAAAAATAACAGGTATAAAATTGATAAATTAGAAAAATATTGTTTTTACCTAAAAATAAAACAGATATGATTAATAGTAATATTAGTTTTTCTGGAACATATTTCATAAATTACTTGAAAACTGAAAATTTAGACATAGGCGAATAATTCTGAATAAATTCCAAATTCAGATCCCTTAATTTTTTGATTGAGAATTAATTCCCACAATTTCCAAACTATGACACGAAACTTAAGCCACTGTATCCAATCAATGATTCCATCCTAAACTCTGCTGTATCGAGCAAGGTCTCTTTTCGCTTTAATAGCCCTGTTACACTCACTCTTTATATTTGTCAATGCTGAAAAAACACAAAAACACAAACACTTTTGTTTAAGATTATTGTTATTTTTGACTGTTTTTCATATGATAGGAAAAAGTTCACACAAAAGCTATGCTATAGAGTAATAAATTTTTATCCGGAATACAGAGACCGAAGCGAACTCTCTGAAGTCACGAAATATACTAAACTCTAAACCCAGGGAAGTTCCCATATTTTAACGAAAAGCATTGTTGATATACTTGTACAAAATTTACGACGTACGACGTAGAAATCGGGCGAAACTGTCATTTTTTTCGGCAGTATCGTCCCAACTCCAAATTCTTGTAAAAGACACGTATGAGAACATTTTCAAAAGACTTCGTGGAATTTATTTAGATCATTTTAGCCTTTAAAATCAAGATTTAAAGAATACATACTTCTGACAAGTTTATTCACTTTTTATAAGTACCAATATGACATTATGATCATATTTACAAAATGTTCAATAGAGTCAAGAATAAAGTGGACATAAGGGAATCTAAAATAGATACAGAAAAATACACGAGCATCTAAAAATTATAGAATTATAAAATTGTGAAAATTACAAACATAAATTTTAGTCAAAATACAGTACACAATGGTACATGATAAGATATGCAACATATTGTTAGTATGGCATCTTCCCCAGAATACCTTTTTTTGTAGGCAACGAGCGTATCGTTTCTTTTCCCTGAATGTATGTAAAAACCTATTGGCAACTTTATTTTTTTATAAGTACCAGGTTAACATTCAAATTCGTAATAAAAATAAAAGATGTATGTAAAACTTTTGGCAACCTTATTTTATGTTGAGTACCAAATGAGCATTTTAATGAGTTGTAAAAATTTAAGAAAACTGAAGAAACCGTTTTTCTTCATTTCCTATTTTTATGTACACAAATCTTGTAATAATTTTCTAAGGTCTTTCAATTGTACAACATATTTAAATGTTAAACTGGTACTTATCAAAAATTAAGGTTGCCATAGGTTTAACATACGTTCTTTAAATGAAATTATACCCTCTTTGCTTATAAAAAATGTTTTTTTGAGGAAGATGCCATACTAACAATATGTGCACACTATGTACCATTGAGATCGTTATTGACATTGTCTCTAATCTTATGATTTTTCACAGATATTTTTGATTTCAAATATAATTAATATATTTTCAGTTTTTTTCAATTTTGACAACTCATTAAAATGTTAACATGGTACTTATCAAAAAGACAGGTTGCCAATAGGTTTTGACATACCTGTACATTCAGGGAAAAGAAACGATACCCTTGTTGTCTACAAAAAAAAGGTATTCTGAGGAAGATTTCATATTAACAATATGTTGCATATCTTATCATGTACCATTGTGTATAATTTATCATAATTTATATATAGAATATAATATATATAACTTAT
>JAUMHM010000004.1:16599548-16610544 GCA_032362435.1 Melikaiella ostensackeni
ACCAGCACGGAGGCCTCGAAGAGAAGGAAGGGCTCAAAGGACACCTTTTCATGGGCGGGGGGGGGGGGGGGGCTAAGTCTACAAAACGACTGCCGGCAAACAGGGAGTCGTCGGCGGCTGGACTAACAGCTGCCCAGAGGACTAACCCCCTGACGATTGTGGGGGTGGCAAAGAGCTATCCGGACTTGATGCTCACTGCGGAGCAGTTCGAGCTCTTCAGGGAGGCCGTCTGAAGGGTGCTCGAAAGAGTGTTCCCAAATCAGTGGCCAAAATTTGAGACCTCCTTCTGTAGGGGAGGGGTCTTCATATTTGGCGCAGCCGACCCAGCGGCTGAAGCTTGGCTGCAAAATACAGTGGCCGAAACAAGTCCCTGGGAAGATGCAGACCTTAGTGTGGGTGGGGTTGAATTCCTCCAAAAGATGTTGAGGGCTGCGACGCGGATCGCAAGTAAACTGAAAGATTCATCTGTGGTCCTTTGGCACTTGGAGGAATTCAACCTCTCACTAAAAAGATCGTCCTGGCGAAACAGGCCCTTCTACCACCTTGGCCAGGTCAACTTTAGGGTTATCTGTCAGGGACAGAAGGAGCCTGTTGAGGCACATGAAGATCAGAGGCTTACATAAATAGCCACTCCCGGTCTAACCATTATCCAAATTAACTTGCCTCACAACCATGTCCCTCTGCGTCTGTGGCACTATGGTGACACATGACGGAAAAGTTATTAGCTTTTGTGATATTTTATTGACATTGGACTACATTTGTGCTATAATGTTATCAAAATTAAACATTCACAACATAAGCAACTGCTGATAGGCGTACCGCAATATTTTTCAGGAGTAGTGCAAAGGGGTGATTATATAACTTTTTACTTTCACTTTCATTTCACCTTTTTCAAAATTCACGTCGGTAGTCTATTTTTTTTGGCATTTCAATTGTAACAATTGACAAAAAAACTTGACTTCCGAAAAAGATTGGTCAATCGGAAAATTAAATAATAATAAATGTAAAGCAAAATAAAGTACATCTATGATGACATGAAGATAAAAAAATGTATAATAAGTAGGAGTTGTTATTCGTGTATAAGATTCAATATTTTTACTTTATGTTTTCAAAAATTATGGTTATCCTTAACCTAAAGTCTATTAAAAGTATTGAGCTAAGTTTAAAAATGAATATATTTTGTTTATGCTCACATAGTATTTTTCTTTCTTAACGTACTTTTTTTCTCTTCCTTTTACTTTTACTTTGAGATTATTCAGCTGGTCTAGTAACGGATGACACTAGGAAACCCTGAGAAGGCTTCTTTTTAATTAGATTTTTTATATTGGCATGGATAAAGGTCTTCAATTTTCTAATCCAGTCCAATTTCCTTTATTGTAGATTTTTTCCCTAGCATATAGAAAGTATCTTCGAATTTTGACGAACCGTATACAAAATGTTTAGGAGTATAAATGTGCTTCTATATCTAAATGTTCCCACAAAATTGGAATATTTATGACCTGACATTCACGAAATATTTTTTGCTTATTTAAAAAAAAAATAATATTTTTCGCTATAGATTTACCAACAATTTCATGCAGAAAACACATTCATAGCCCTAATATATTTGTGCATGTAAAATAAAAAACTCATTAAAATACCATCTTCTACTCAAAAGTGCTTTGAGTGACCTCTAAATATTTTTCTTAAAAGAACATGTAGTTCCATGATGGCTACTGAAAAATGAAAAAAAATTTTTGGACCACCCTATTAGTCACCTGTGAAAATAACGTCATCAGTACCAAAATATAAGAATATTAGGAATTATAAACATTCATTTAAACTTGAAAAATAAACCCTTCAGAAATACTTGGAATTTTTCCCAATATAAATTCGTATTCAATTATAAATATAATGGCGAAGTACGTTTTCGATTTTTGTCGGATCTGATTTAAAACTTTAATCTGATGTGGTGAAGTTAAATGTCGGGCTTTTCGACATTTAACGAGCACCCGATCGAATTCGAAAAAATCCGATGCAAAGTGATTACAAATATAGTCCAGTGTCAATAAAGTATCACAAAAGCTGATAACCTTTTCGTCATGTGTCACTCAAGCTGCATGCATCGGTTTAGAATATTCGATATTCGACGCGTGGTCAATCGAATTTAAAAAGTTCGATTAGCCGACCGTTAAATGTCGATCGAATCGAAAAAATCGGATTTCATCTGACGCGCGTCGAATGTCCGACGTTCGATTCACATCAAAATCGCTTTGAAATTGAATCGTATTATTTCTCATGTGTCTAATCATTCAGCTAGGCCAAAGAGTTTGTCTTAGACTTTCTGGGGAAATGCCTTTTGACTTTCATTTGAAAGCTTTCGTTACTCTTCACAAAAATTCAAATTTTTACATCGTTATACCATTAGAAGGCATTGGGTAGCTATAAGGTAGCCTAGAAATAAACTCTTTGTGGAATATTATGTCGATGATGCATTCGAAAGAATGCTCTTTCAAAGGGCACGCTAAGCTAACTATTAGTTGAGAAAATCCAGACTTTAAGGAGGAACGTGCGCCGAGTAAAATCCAAGGATTTTTAATGCCCTTTAGATATCCTTAACTTGCTTCAATTTCGCGTTATTTTGTAAAATATGAAAGTTTTTGTCCAACTTTTGCAGAAAATATAAGCTTTCAAATAAACATTATGTCATATAGACCGAACCTAGCAGAATCATATAAATCGGAGTTTTTATATCCTAAAATCCAAAGTATTTAATCAGAAAACGTCTTGAAAGCGTAAAAAGATATTTCAACACTCCGCAAAAAATAATAAACTGAAAACTTACCTCCGATTAATATATAATAATTAATTTTAAAGTGACATAAATCAGCTTTCTAAGACTTCTCGAGTGAGGGTGTGATTTTTGCGTATGGACTGATCCTAACTGGCCGCCATCTGTAGCTGTCATGCACAATAATACTTTAAATATGATCTCAAATGCTCGAAATATGTACGGCATATGGACGGCATATGTGCGACAGAAAAATGCTTGACTTTTTTGAAGTGAATGCACAAGAATGAGATGTGTTGTTTAATGTTTCATAAATATTTTCTTGCAACATTCCAGACACTTCAATGTAAAAATAATATACATTGCAATGTTACGTCAATATTTTCGTGCAATTTCCAGAAACTTCCGATACAAAAAAAAAGCATCTTGTCGAGAAATAATTCATCGATATCTCATTGCGACATTCATAACACTTACGGCGAGAAAAAAAATCTTGCGTTTTAATGTTTAAGCAATATTTCCGTACAACATTTCAACAACTTTTGATACAAAAAAAAGTATGTTGCATTGCAATATTTTGTAAATATTTCCACGAAATATTGCAAGTGCCGGACATTTCTTATTTGCAGCGACATTGATGGAATATTAAATGAAATACTCCGAATCTTGTAGAGCAATAATGTTGCAATATTTAAGAAATCCCTGTTCCAATTGGAACAGGGATTATTTTCAATTCCCTTCTTCTAAATCAGAATTAAAATTATTTTCCAAAATTCACGTTCGATGTCGAAAATTCCCTGCTCCAAGTCAAATTATATTTCTTTACGGAAACTTCCTGTTCTAAACTCAAAATTATATTTCTTCACTGAAATTCCAAGTCAGGATAGTTGTAATTCTTTACGTGAATCTTTTTATATTTATTCTATTTATTCCCTTTTCAGGCTCAGAATAAGAGTAATAAAATATATGAAACCACTTATAATATGCATATTAGTACATTCGAGATAATAATCCCGGTCACTGAATCAAATTTCCGGCCATTTCCCGGTATAAAAAAGTTTTAATGTCACAATTCTTGGTGATTAATTTTTTTCAGTTTTAAGTGAAGTTTGGATTCGTTTAATTTTCAACGTTCCGTAATACAAATTTTTTCATTTTTAATACTTCCTATTTAAAATTACTACATTTTGAGAGTTTTTTTAGTATAATTCAATTTTAAAGGTTTATAATTGAACGTTTTTGCATTTCGAACGGTTAAAATGACGGTGAATTCATTTTTTGATCAGAAAAATTTGTCTATTCAATTTTATTATTAAATAATAATTTTTTGTATGTAATAACAATTTGAAATTCTAGAATTCCAGAAGCTTTGCCTTTGAAACATTCAATTTAGTTTTCAATTTTAAATTATTGTATTTTGAACGCTTCTAATCAGAAATAATACAATTTCAATTCTTTTGAATTTTAAATGATCCAATTTTCGAAATCCTAACCTGAAATTTGTTACGTGATGTAACGTGCCACTTTATTTGCTTTTTATATGTGGGTTGTCAAGGCCCAACGATGACTTCACTCGCTTGACATTAGCTACGAAAAGCAAGTTCCAAGCAACCGGCACCCGTTATCAGATGGCCCGTGGGCGGCAGATCTCACGATCCGAGAGGAACACTTATGAAAGGTGTCTGTCATCAAATATAGGGAACTAGGTGGCTGTCACCACTCCCGGTAGCAGCACGCTTATTTACTAAGAAGGCTCTTAGGAGAAGGGCAATATATGAAGCATTAAGATACCCTAGACGCCTAGTCAGTGGAAGATTTAAATATTTATGGAAAATAAAAAATCATAATACAATAGATAAGCTAATCGAAAGATTAAAAGCAATATATGCACCGACAAAATCGGTTTGTCAATCGCAAGGGGAGTTAGGGGCAATGTTCATGTGGGAAAATGAGAATGTATTATCATACGCTTCCAGAATTATGGAAGCCGCTGAAAGAATCTTAGATGCACATAAAATTAGCAATAAAAATACAGTTGACGAAACCTTTGGAAAAGGTTTAGAAAGAACAGTAGTCGAATGCTTTACTTGCGGTTTAAGACCAAAATTAGATATAAGAGTCGAGGAATCTAATACCCTTCACGGAATCACGGATAAAGCATTAGAGGTAGAAAGAAGATTAGCTGGACGAGCTGAATTGAGAAGAGAATACCCGATTAAATCTTCGCAAAAAGAATTAAAATCATGTACAAAAACAATAGAGAATTTGCAAAAACACATAAAATTAATGTAGCCCAAGAAGAAATCATAATGTGCCATTACTGTGGGTGAAGAGGGCATACCGCACTATCATGTTTCCAAATAAATAAACCAAAAAATCAGTTCAATCAAAGAGCAATAACAAATAATAATACTCCCCGATATTTGTTACGAAATAACAATTATGATGCTCGATCACAGAACGAATTTCAAAACCGACAGTGGAATTTACAAAATCAAAGGCAGTTCCAAAACTAACAAAGCTATCCACAAAATCAAGGTCAATACCAACGACAACAAAACCAATTCCAAAATCGACAATATCAGGATCAATATCAACGTCGATAAAATCAATTTCCCAGGACCGATCATGCACGGGAAATCGTTTTTCACAGCAACAAATGTCACAAAATAATTTTTCAGGACAAGATAGTCAATTTTTACAGAAAACTCGTAATTACCAATCCCACCCTAATCCCGCCCAGGAAAATCTCCGCGCTACGAGATCCAATAAAATTTGCAATTATTGCAAAAAACCAGGGCACAGGATTAAAGATTGTACAAGAATGAACAATAGTGCTTCGCAACAAATTCAAAATCAGTCACAAAACCAGGGAAACTAGAACACTCTCCTTCGGTAAAGTGCCCCGAAGGAGTCTCAAGCGAGAAATCTAGCGCACCGGTTTTTTCTAATAAGTATGACTTAAAAGATGAAATAAAAACAGAAAAATGTCATTTAAGCGTAAACAGTACAATCTCTTATATAAAAAATAATTTCTGAAGGACTTATATACCCTGCAACCATCATGGTAGATACAGGTGCAGGATCTAATTTACTTGACATCGGCATGATAAAATCTGACCTGGACATTAACGAAGACGAACTGTTACGACTGACCGGAATGAACGAACACCCTGTTTTTACCTTGGGTCAAGCAAAACTTGATATTTTTGGACTTTCAACAATTTTTAATTTGATACTAAATGAAGTGCCAGTTGAACATGATGGAGTTTTAAGCACTGAACTTTTTCAAAATAACAAAGTAAAAATTAATTGCGCAGAAAAACAACTAGAAATTAACAAACAATATTACCCATTTAAATCTCAAGATTATATAACAATATCTGCTAGATCAATAACAAATATTTTTGTTGAAATAATGAATAAAGAAGAAGCAATTGGTTATATGTCTCAACTATCCGTCGGTGATGAAATCTTTATAGGCGATGCGGTTGTAGGTAACAGTAACGGTCGTGTCTATTTGAAGGTAACAAACACATGTATGCAATCAGTTAACATTGAAATTCCTAGAGTAGAATTGCAAGACTTAGACGAAAAAGAAAGTCCTAAAGAAAAAGGTAATCAAAATTTTCAAAATTGAAACTTTTCAAAACGAACACATCTACATAATCCTGCCGATCAATTATTGGATAAATTCTTAAACCATAATAACATGAAACTAGAGCAATTGTGCACAATTTTTAACACTATTGGACAAGACAGAACAGAAAAATTAAAAAAGTTATTACGATTAGAATTCCTAAATAATGAAGAATCAGCACATGTAATAAAACTAATAACTAAATACGCTGATCAATTCCATATACCGGGTGAACAATAAGGAGCAGCAAATGTCCTCAAACACAGCATACGAACAACTGACGACGAACCTATTATGTCAAGACAGTATAGGTTTCCCCCTGTACCCAAAGAAGAAATAACTTGACAAGTTAATGAACTTTTAGAAAACGAAATAGTGAAACAATCTTTATCTCCTTAAAATACTCCAGCTTGGATAGTTTCAAAAAAGTTAGATTCTCACGGAAATAGAAAATGGAGAATGGTTTTAGATCTTAGGAAACTTAATGAAAAAACAATAGATGACTCCTACTCCTGGCCAAACATAACAGAAATTCTCGATCAACTAGTTGGAGCTCAATATTTATCAGTATTTGATTTAACTTCTTGTTTTCATAAAATTAAAATGCATCCAGATGACGCTCTCAAAACTACATTTTCCACCCCTTACGAGCATTACGAGTTTGATCGTATGCCTTTCGGTTTGAGAAATACCCCGGCTACCTTCCAGCGTTTAATGGACTTAGTATTAACCTGTTTGCAAGGTACAGACGGAAAAACAGCAAAATGCATTTTATATTTTAGAGGAAAAACTTTGCGAAGAACCTGTTTTACAGCGCCCGGATTTCACTAAACCCTTTATTTTAACCACGGACGCTTCTGGATTTGCGATAGGAGCAGTTTTATCCCAGGGAACAATAGGAAAAGATAGACCCGTAAATTATACTTCGCAAACCTTGAGTGATACAGAGAAAAAATACGATACCTACGATAAAGAAGCTTTAGCAATATTCATGGGTTTCAACAATTTAGACTTTATCTTTATGGACGGAAATTAACTTTCGTCACTGGCCACAAACCACTGGTGTGGTTTCAGAATTCAAAAAACCCATGCTCTAGGGTAACAAGATGGAAAATGAAGTTGGCCAAGTACGACTTTGACGTTATATATAAGGCAGGTAAGACTAACGTCAATGCAGACGCTTTGTCCAGAAACCCCATTGATGATCTTTAAAATAAAAATATGATAAATTATATGAAACCGACGAAATCTGAATATGAAAATAATATGGAAACAATTGGAATAAAATCCATGAAATCTGAAAATAAAAATAAAAGAAAGGCAGAATATGAGTCTGCAAATGAGAAGACATCTGAGTTTATGAATCTTACAAAATCAATTGGAAACCTGACGAGTGTAATTAATCATCTTATAAATCATTCATCCGACGATAATAACTCGGCGTTATAATGGAACGTCATGATAACTAGGGGAGCATCAAAAAAGTAAATGCGAAAAGAAATACGAATAAGAATGAGAAAATAAATTATCAGAATAAAATAAAAAAGTACTATAATCCAAGAAACGGAAGAAGAAGAGGAAGAAGAAGAAGAAGAAGAAGAAGAAGAAGAGGACGTAAAAGAAGATGAAGATGAATAAAAATCTGCAAAAAATCTAATTGTAAAAAAAACGTGGTAGGCCAAGGAAGGCTACAACTGGAGTTGAAGGTAAATTCCAGGAAAAGGAAAGTGAGGTAGACTCAAAAAGGTAGAGAGATTCAGATGAAGAAATTCTGTCCGATCCAATACATATTCCAGCAGAGGAACCTAAGAAACAAAAATAAATGAGGAAAATTAAGTCAGGAAACTCAAGTTTCGAAGACTATGATAATTCTTACCAGGAGGATTTTAAAGGAATACTTTTTGATTCAGTTTATATTCCAGCGGAGGAGTCTAAGAAGGAAAAATATATTAGGAAAAATAATCTTAAATGTCCGGAAAAAAAAGAAGTAGAATTGAAATACCTATCAACAGAAGGTCCAGCTCCAATGATTCACACGAAGAAGAATTTGAAAATTTTTTTGAGGCCAAAGATCCTCCAGACGAAGCAAATGAGATAATTCCTTATGAAAAGGAATCAAAACCACTTAATAAATTTGAAATGAAGAAAGTTGAAGAACAGAAAGTTCCAAAGGATGGAAATTTTTCTCTACCAAAACCCCCACCCGAACCCCCTCCACCCCATATTTTACCAGTTAAGTGAAGTTCTACAAGGAAAAACATAATTGAATGCTGTGATCAACTACCAATGCGAAAAGATGATTGTACATATTTCCTTTCAGTCGACGGAAACCCTTGCGATAATGGTTCAAGAGCATTAGCAAAAAGAGAAAAATTACAAAATTCTCGAAACCTACAGAGAGGATTAGCAAAACAGATTGAAAAGGGTCAACAATATCACATAGCTCTGCCTATTGAAGATGGAAATCTAAGCGAAACTTTGGAAGGTATAAAATGATCAATATTTTCATTCCATTCATTAGCAAATAAACTAAGTTTAAAAACAATTAGTGTGGCCAAAACTGCTCAAGTTCATCACGTACTTTGGGATGAAATTTTAACCGCATTTGATGCTGCTTTTGCCGACTCACCCACAAAAATTATAATATGTATGGGCATCACACAATATCCCACAAAAGATCAACGTAGTGAATTAATTGAAGAAGCTCATTCTTCTGCAATAGGCGGTCATAAGGGAATCACGAAAACTGGTAATAGAATACGTCAGAATTACTTTTGGGAAAGCATGAAAATTGATATTGAGAAATACATTCAAGTATGTTTACAGTTTCAGTTTTAAAAACTGGTCTGTGTTAAAACAAAAAATCCAATGGTGATAACGGACACGCCAGGAGCCGCATTCAAAAAAATAGCAATGGATATCGTAGGGCCCCTTTCAACAATAAAAATGGGCAATGAATATATACTGACAATGCAAGATAATTCTACAAAATATTCACTAGTAATAGCACTTCCAAACCATCAAGCAAGTACAATAGCAGATTCATTTGTGAAAAAATTCATATGTTTATCTGAATCACCTAAAGGAGTTATGACAGAACAGGGTACGGATTTTTAAGTAATTTAATGAAACGATTAGCTAAAATATTTAGAATTAGGCAATTTGAAACCACAACTTTTCACCCTCAATCTAATGGATCTATTGAAAGGTTACATCACGTTTTAGGGGAATATTTAAAACAATTTGTAAGCAAAAATGCTGAATGGGATGATTGGTGAGAACTTGCTACATTTTCATACAATACAAGCGTACACGAAGGAACAAAGTGTACTCCGTATGAACTAGTCTTTGGAAAATTAGCTCGTCTGCCCTCAAGCGAACTCCCTTTGGAACATGAGAAACTAGAAACATATGATCACTATTTGATAAAATTAATAACACGACTACGTGAAATGCGCTAAATAGCCCGAATTTACAACAGGTACGATTGCAACATTCCTGTCTGGGAAATAAATATAACGGAACCAGAAACAATAAGGGAAATTATTCTGACCATAAAAACACGAGGACCTTTAGCATTCCATAATTTTATCTTAAGTCTCCGGAACTCAAAAAAGAGCTTTTAGCAGACTAATTAGAATATAACATTTATCACTGAATTTTTATAAACGGTATGTAATAAATTACCAGTACAAATAGAAAATAAAACCTTCTTTTTATTTGGAACCAATAATAAGAAAAAAACCCCTCTTCCAGATAATCGAACAACATTATCACTGTTAGAGGTAGAAGAATATGACATACCGAAACCTCAAATTCATGTAACACCAACATATATCCAACTCATTCAAATTAGCGGATTTACATTAAAAGGAGTTATACAATGTAAAGTTGAAATTGATCGTACGCAGTCTCTCGTGCGGTACCCACTCTCACACTTCTGCAGTAAGTAACGGCGTTAGTCAGTACATACACGAAGTTACTCGGGATCAATGTGAAAAAATGCATTTAACAAGAATGCTGATGATAACTCCAACATCACAATTATCTAAGTTAGAACTTAATACAACTACGCATCATGCAGTACAGAAATATTGTATTCCTTAACAACCCAGGATATAACTTTTGTTTTACCAAAAAAAAGAAGAGACGCGGTTTGTCATTTCATTTTTATTCGAACGGAGCACCCCAAATTACTTGTTCTAGAAACTGGACCAGGAAATACATTTTTAGGAAACGAAAAACCCCTCATCCAAAATATAGACATATATACTTATGTAAATTCAAAATTCGTTTATGTAGAAAGACATATTAAAACCGAAGTCTTAGGACTCTATCGTGACGTTTTGACACAACGCTGCCGATTGGAACAACAAGTTATAAAAAATTCAGTAATTTTAGCCACGCAGGCACCTGACAAATTCACATTCCACTCAATGAAAGGACCAGGTTATATGTCAATTTTAACAGGCGAAGTAGTGCATATAGTAAAATGAGTACCGGTAGAGGTAATACACAGAAAAACAGACGAGTGTTATTTGCAACTCCTCGTAATTAAGAAAATTAAACATATTTTTGGGGGGGGC
>JAUMHM010000004.1:16619340-16634351 GCA_032362435.1 Melikaiella ostensackeni
AATCCTATTTGCACCCCCTGTCCCTCTCCCCGTCATGAACTTCTTCTTCCAATCCCTTCCTAACCCCCGTTATGATTACCCCACTAGCCCTACCTTTCTTCTTCAGCCTGACCGCCTCCTGGAGCCTCCACCTTAACTCACTTGGCAGCCTTGGTTCTATTCTCCCCCACTCCTTGCTCTCTACCCACGTCTCTACCAGTCCTACAACATCAGATCCCTGTAAATGAGTTTTTTGACAAATTTTCTGTGCAACATTTGTTGTTTGAAAATTTTATTTATTCCATTTGGAAGTTCGGAAAATTTACCACCAAAATCCATTTTCAAAATCAAAAAGAAAACAAATCTAACGAAAGCTATATATTATAAGCGAGCCGGGCACGAAGAAACTTTTTTCAGGGTGGCCTGCTCTCCAGAGAATTCTTCATATGTAAAAGATATTCTAGTATATTAAAATAATGAAATTTTATTCGAAATTGCAATTTACAATGCCTTGTAGTTCATTTGTGAGAGCTGAAATCAGCTGCAAATTACAGATAATTTTGAACATTTACATTTCCGGTCTGGCTATTTTAAGTGTTGAATGCTCTAAAGTGTCGAAATTCCCTAAAAAGTGATCGAGACAACTTGTGCAGTTATTTTCAGCTTTTTTAAGGGTTTCAGGATATCGTAGATGTTGAACACTCAGATCTTATTTTGAAATAATAAATGAGAGAGTTTTAGACTTTAAGCAAATAAAGTTTCACTTTTCATGGATTTTCATGAAAATATACTAGAATATCTTCTACATGTACGGAGAATTCTCTGGAGAGCGGGTCACCCTGAAAAAAGTTTCTTTGTGCCCGACTCGCTTAAAAAATATATAGCTCCGGTTAGATTAATTTTCTTTCCAATTTTGAAAATTAGTTTCAGTTTTCATTGCATAACTTTTAAGCTAAGGCCTGAGTAGAAATTTTCCAAGTGAGCCCATGATTTTCGATGTTGTGACAAAAATAAAAAAAAATACCAAAATATGATCTACTGAGTAGTTGATAATTGCGACGTGAAAATTTTTCAAAGAGGCTTATTTGTTTATTGACAATATCGGTGAGAGAAATTTCTGTACCCTTTGAATAGAAAATCATTTTCTCCTTATCTATTCATGGAAAATTGATGAAAGCTTGAGAGGATAGTTGAAAACAAATGCAATGAGCAATAAAATTCTCAAAATTGTCCTAATGGTATTTGTTGCTACTTTTTTTTATAAATAAATGCTGATTTGACCCTGTTCTACATACGATAAATCCAAAATTTCTACATCAAAAGTAGCCCCAAACGTTAAAGATTCTAAAACCGTTTAAAAATTGTTGTGCTCGTTTTTTGGGTTGATGATGAATAATATTGTTTGTCGCCGCGCAGCGCGAGCTGCGTCGTTCGCTCGAGCGGCGCATTTACAGGCTTGTTTTTGCACGCCTGACGTATGAACATTTATCTTCGTCCGAACTTGTCAATGCTTCGATCACGGAAATTCCCATTAGGAAGTGCCATCCTGAAATTTTTTTCAATCCTGCAAAATAAAAAAAGTGACTTTCGATTTTTTTCATTATTTTTCGACAATTTGGAAAATGTTTTCGAATTTTTCATTTCTTTCAATTTCATCTATTGAAACGCATTAATCACAATAAAAAATCATTCCAATTGATGTGGTGGATTAGTCCTACTGGGGATACCACTTGAAAAAAAAAGCGCCAAATACTCTACCTCATGGGTGGTGTGGAAATGAGTATCCCCCTCTCACTTTGTTTTCACTTGTAACTTTACACATTTTAAGCAGTTTAAGATTAAAATACAAAAATTAAACATTTGAAAAAATTTTCCGAATTGTCGAAAAAGAATTTAGAAGATTTGAAGGCACATTTTTTTTATTTTGGAAGTTTTTTTAAATAGTTCAGGAACAATTCGAATAATTCTGAAAGATGTTCAGGAGTTCTGAAGAAAATTTAAAAATTATTTATAGTTTGGAAATATTTCTAAACCTTTCAAGCGAATTATATGTTTTTGTAGATTTCGAAATGAAATTCGCATGCCCTTTGACAATTTTGATAGTTTTGAAGAGAATAAAAAAATTTACCTGATATTTGTACGGATATTGAAATGATTTTTTATTACGATTAATGCATTTCCAAAGATAAAATTGCAAGAAATGTAACATTCGAAAACATTTTCCAAATTGTCGAAAAAGAATGCAAAAAATTGGAAGTCACTTTTTTATTTCACAGGAAAAAAAAATTTAGAATAGCATTTCCTAATGAGAATTTCCGTAATCGAAGCAGTGACAAGTTCGGACTAGAATGAATGTTCATACATCAGGCATGCAAAAGCAAGTCTGTAAATGCGCCGCTCGAGCGAACGCCGCAGCTCGCGCTGCGCGGCGCTAAACAATATTGTTAATCATAAACCCAAAAAACAAGCACAAAAATGTTTAAACGGTTTCAGAATCTTTAACGTTCAGAGATTCTTTTGATGTAAAAAATTTCGATTTATCGGGTGCAGAACAGGGTTAAGTCAGGATTTGTTCATCGAAAAAAGTAGCAACAAATAACATTAGGACAATTTTGGGAATTTCATTGTTCGTTGCATTTGTTTTCAACAACTATTTTATAGAAAATTTAACTATGTATTTGGCTGGAAATATTTTTTTAAATTTCGTTCATTTTCTTGCTTGATACATATAATAATTTAAAGTTGAAGTTTATCAATTAAAGAGACAACTCAAAGTTTGGTGTCGAACATCAAATTTTTTTCAAATGATTTATATGTATGTACTTAAAATTTAGAAAATCTGAATTGGAAGTGAAGACGAATTTTTTACAAAAAACTGAAAACTTACTGAAAACCACTCTTATATCATTTTTTTCCAGTCCATTTGTCCTAATACAAGTAGAACATCTGTACAATTCGCTATTTATTACCTTTTTTGGAGTCGAACCCCTTGACAAAACATCTGCCGAATTCTCCAAAGTCGGAACATGATGCCAAGTCACATTCTTGGACAAATCTTGAATCTTCTTCAATCTGTTAAGTTCATATGTATTTAATTTTCCGTATGGAGTTGCAATCCAGTACAATGTGATCATTGAGTCACTCCAAAAATGTATTTATTGAATTTTGAATCCATAAGCCTTGTTAACAAATATTTTTGTTAGTTGTATCAATAATAGAGCTACATTAGGATCAAGCCTTGACATTGTCATTCTTTCAAATACCTCTGGTAGAGTTTCCAATGCCTGTAACTGTTTAACTCTTGATTTGGAACAAATCAAGCTTCAAACTATTTCGCCAATTTTATTTGTGCTGATTGCATAGAGGCAGCCCGCGTACGCTTATTTAGAGGCATCACTCAAGCCGTGAAGGATGATCTTGTGTGAGGTATTCCATGGAGAGACAGTTCTATCAATAGATAAATTAATAATTTCAAGTAATGAATCATAATAAGACTTCCAAAGCTTTTGTATTGAGTCAGGGACGACATCATCCTACTGCATTCTTAAAGTGCAGAGTTCTTGCATGATCAATTTTTCATTAGTTGTGACTGGTCCTATAAGTCCCAGTGGATCGAATATCTAAGCAACGCAGAAGAGAATCCTGAGTTTAGTTATCTTGCTCTCTTCGCTTAACGTTACCTGATATTGCAGAGTGTCTGCCTCAGCATTCCACAATAACCCCAAGGTCTATATGGGCTCGTCCTTGTCAAGTATTAGAAGCTTGTCTGATAAACTTCCTTGTGATAGTTGTGATGAAACTCGCAAGTCGTTGGACATCCGTTTGCGTAGTGGGAATTTCCCTTGAAGTAGTAGCTGTGATATTTGTTTGCATAATTCAACAGCTCCGTCTATTCAATCTGATCTTGTGAGTGAGTCATCCATAAAAAGTCATTTAATACTACTCTCGTTGCTAGCGGGAAGTTCTTTCCATCCTCTTCAGCTAATCTTCTTAAGCATCGCATTGCTAAAAATGGTATTGGTCAAGTCCCATGAGTGATTGTGTTCAAACTAAAAATATTCCCTGGTTGCTCAAGAATCTCCCGCCAGAGAATGAGCTGTAATGCTCTGTCTATTTCTGGTATTAGTATCCGACGATACATTCTAGTTATGTCTGCAGTCATAACATACTGATACCCCCTGAAACGTAAAATCATTGCAAGTAAATCCTGTTGTAAGTCGGGATCAATGAACAGTTTGTCATTTAATGAAAGTCCATTACTAGACACAGTAATCATCATTCTCGTTAGTGACGTGTCGTTTGACGATCTCTTCGAGTTTAAAATTTTGTCTAATTGTTTATCGAGTGTAAGCAGATTGCATACCGTTTGTATCGTTGAATGTCTTTCTTCAGTCCAGTCACTACCGACAATCCAGCCGAACTTATTTTTCTGCAAGAAAAGGCTGTTTTCCTAGATTGGTTTGTCCTCCGTCGATAACCTTCCGAAATACTCCTGCTCTTATAAGTGAATCGATGTCACTAGTCTATTCGAAGCAAGGCTCAGCAAGCCTCATATTCCCAGAAATATTTGAATTTTTTCTATCCAAAGGAGCTTGCGGAAGCTTCATTGTTATTTGAGGTGTGACTCAACATAGTAAATTTGCTGTAAAATTATCTAACTCTGATTTGAATTTAACTTGAGCTGATTTGTTGACTCCAGCTTTCATTGCTGCTACTGCAATCACAGACACATCTATCTCTTTACTAGGTATTTTGAGGCAAGTGAGTAGCTTTGTCTTAATCATGTTAGGTTGAGACTCTGTATCTAGAAGTTTTTTACAAATGAGAATGTTGCCAACCTTATCATAAATGTCAATTAAGGATGTCGACAAAACTATAGCTGTGCCTTTTGTTATTGAAGCCATGAATAAAAGCTAATGCTATTGTGTCCGTCCTTACTTTTTGGTTTGAATTCTAAGAAAAGTCATTCGTTCGACACAATGACTCTTGTTGTGCAAAAATGATTGTGAAAGTTTAAGATGACGGTTTCTACATGTTTTGCATGAAGATGCTCTACGATCTTAATTGAAATGCCCTTCACCTAAATAATTAAAACATAATTGCTTCTGCTTAACTTAAGAAATCAAAGATGGAATAGGAAGCTTCTTGAATTCCTCACAATGATAGATAAAATGAGATTCAACACAAATTACGCACGGTGATTGAGAGGTTAAAGCAAGAGAAATTTTTTATCTTTTCTTCAGTTGGGAACTTTGTTTGAATCATGAAAATTAGATCTCCCTTTATCAACTAATTATAAAGTTTGACACTTGTTAGTTAAGAATATAATTAGTTGATTCAAAGTCGTCAATGTTTCTGTGTTATTACTATTGTGTTATTCTCATTAGCTTATCAAAAATGGAATGCTGTTCACGGTTTCTACAGCACGGTCGGTAATTCTTCGAAGTTAGTTTTTCATAATTTTTTTTTCTCAAGTACAAATAATTATGACCACAAAAACGTTCCTTAGTGCCATTTATGTCATTTCCAAAAATTTCATTCTAATATCTCATTTCGTGTGAATATAAGTTGTTTTAAAAAAATTCTAACGTTGCTCCAATTTTGATTTCTTCAAGAAATTTTTTTGACAAATTTCCACCTAAATGATGTATACAAACGTAAGTTACGGTTTCCTTTTGCATTTCCCAAAGTTTCAGATCGATATTTTATTTACAAAGAGAGTGAATCGTTCCAAAAATAAAGAACAGAAATTGAGCATTAGATTGGTCACATGACTCCTCTTAGACATGCCCTTAAGAGATAATGAAGATTATTATAAGTATTGTGCTCTTCAACTTAACGGAATTCCCTAATATTGTTGGTATCAGTATAAAAATATCAATAATTTCAGGTGTATTTTCAATATTGCAGTAAATTCATTTCATATTTTTCTAAATCTTTCAAATAATATTTGAAATAGTTTATAAAATGACGTTTAAATTAATGATGTTCATTGTTTCCCCTTGTGAAGTTTCGGATAGGTTTGTGAACGAATTTCTTTCAGATTATTTCCGACATCTGCATCCGAAGCTTTTCGTTTTATCAGAAATTTTGAAAAATTTCGAGCGAGAAATTCAGGCTGGTGCTAATAGCTTCTAAATCAATTATGAATCAAATTAAGCGCATTTCTGCTAAAAATGTGATAATGATTACTTTTTTTAATTTTCGGAAAGGATCTTATGCAGATTGCGGAAATTTGAAAAGAAATTGAAAGATTCGGATAGCTTCGGGAAGAACTTTCTATAAGAAATTCCTACCAGGGTTATTATTTTAAGACTTGTTTATTTAATGTCAGTGATTTGTTAGGCTGTGAGATTGATGTCGCTTCTTGTGGTGACTCAGCAATCAGAGTGTTGAAGTATCCGATTCTCAAAACCTATATTGAAAATCAATATTCGAAACCGGGAAGTAAATTTTTTCGCCCAAAATAATTTAATTTATGTATATATAGATAAATAAATAAATAAATAAATATATCAAATGCTTATTGCAATAGTGTCATATTACGTTGTAAGGATCTATTACCATCTCCGCGTCTCCGGGCTCCCTTTGATGTTTGCCGACATCATGAATCAGAGATGAAATTAAATATGTATGCTGATATCAATGGAGAAATGTTAGGTATACGTTCGTCAGGATATATTTCTATGAACAAATGAATTGTTCAGACACTCCACGAATATGTCCGACATAATTTCTTGGATGCTTCCAATATTAAATTCCTCATTGGTTTTCTCTTGATTGGCGGTACTGACTTTGATATTTCCCGACGGTAAACTGCCGTCATGTTTTTCCAAGGATTGAACAAAAACGTAAGTCTAACGTTTATCAGTCTTCAATTTTATCAACAAATTCATTGTTTATACATTCCATAAGTATGCGTCACTCTTCTGACGTCATTTCATTGATATTTTCAATACAAAAATTTCCTTTGATGTTTGCCGACATCATGCGCTAGAAGCGTCATATTTCATATAATGTTAAATAGGTTCTGTTGAACAAAATTTTATTCTGATGACGTCATCGTAGTTCTAGGAATCCTTACTTACAGGGTAACCATATTTAGTCAATGTTGAAAGAGCCGATGAAAATAAAGAAGGGAAAAATGAAGTGAACTCAATTAAGTAAACGTTTAAAAGCGAATTTTAAGCTCTCATGCTAGTTATTGCATCATATAGCGCAATACTGTGCAGAAGTTTCTGATTTTCTACAAAGAAAAATAGCTGTGATCAATATTAAAAATAAAGATTCATATTGTTTCCTCTGGTCGGTGAAAGCAGCTCTTTACCCAGCTAAGAATAATGTTTGCAAAACTAGTTCACTTCCACACATTCTTGGTTCGGAACTCAAATATAATGATATCAAGTTCCCAATTACTCTTGAGGATATTTCGAAATTTGAAAAAATGAATGGTTTAAGCATAAATTTATATGGATAAGAGTTTGATGAATATTGCAAGAAGCAAGAAATTGTACCCGCTTATATAAGCCATGGAAAATCTGAAAAGCTCATGATTGACCTTCTTATGATTGTGAATAATTTTTCTTTAATCAAAAATCTATCTCGACTATTAAAGACACAAGTTACACAATCTAAATGTGGCAGTTACTTTTTCGATAGGTGTTTGTGTCATTTTAAATTCGAAGAATCACTTGGAGAACATAAAGTTGCTTGTGAATGTCTGAATAATTGAACACTAATACTTCCCATATAAAAAAATAACATTTCAAAGTTTAAAAATCATAAATATAAAGAGAAGGTTTAATTTCCAGTATATACTGATATGGGGTGTTCATTAGAGCCAGGTACCAACAATCGAGGAAATGCTCATCAAAAACATATACCTACAGGTGCTGCTTATTACACGAAATGCATTTTAGATGATTCACAATCTGAGCTACAAGTTTATCGTGAAAAAGATTGCATTACGTGGTTTGTCAATGAGTTGAAAAGCTCAGCTGGGAAAGGAGATTCTTGTTTAGAACATCCTGTACCAATTGAACCCTTAATATTAAAGCAAGAGCATGATTTTCAAAACTCAGAAGTATGTCATATTGGTAGAAAAGATGTAAATAAAGATGTAAAACATCGCGATCACTGTCATCTCACGGGAAAATATCATGGTCCTGCTTATATAGTAACAGCTGTAACATAAATTACCAAGACTCACATTTATTTCCTATAGTGTTTCATAATTTATCAGGCAACGACTCTCATTTTTTCATCAAGGAATTGGCAACAAGCTTTGGAAGTCATATTTCATTATTACCTGTTGATAAAGGAAAATATATGTACAGGTATATCCTTAACGGAAACTGTGCAAAATACAAAAGTTAAACTTAGATTCATTGACTTCTTTCAATTTATGCCAAGTATCCTCTCCAAATAAGCTTCAAATCTTAGCAATGATGAAAGATTATTCACAAAAAAATATTCGAAAAATGATGAAGAATTTGAGTAATTAACAAGAAAAGGTGTATTCCCATATGATTATGTTGATAACTGGCAAACATTAGATAAAGATTGTCTACCAGCAATGGAGAATTTTTTTCGAAATTGAATGATAAGGGTATTTCAGATGAAGATTATTATCATGCCTGCAAGGTTTGGGAAAAATTCAATAAAAAAATGTATTTTTTTTATTGTGCAAAAGCTGCAGTTATTCGAATGTAATTTGATATTGGCAGGTATGTATGACGTTTTATTTTGTCTATAGATTTGATTTGCTGCTTCCTATCGAAATAATGACCAAATCTAATGAGAAAGCATATATTTTTTCAATGCGCAAATAATTCATGAAGAACATACTCCTGCAGTCTAGAATTGTCAGAGAAAGAGGAAAATATATGAATAGATAAAGAAAATGAATGAGTCATGAATGTAAAACGTATTTTTCGTGAACAGATTTAAGGTTATTTATTATTTAAATTTAGCATTTCAAGCTCACATTTTGTTTTCCTTCTTGATATTTCTACTGCGTAATATAATTTTTATATGAAGAAAAAAAGGATGATATAATGTGCTCTCTCTCTCTCTTTGTCTCTCCATCCTTCGCTTTATCCATCTTTCAAATTTCAGTCCCACCAATATTGAAACCGTTTCACAGCTGTAGTGGTTTATGTCCGTGCTAAATCGAGAAGTTCTAAACCAGACTTCTGAATCAGACTTCTGAGCCACTTTTACACGGCGGATTCTGACTCAAGCATTCGAAATTCTAGAATATGTAATACAACATTGGAGATGTTCTTTGTAGCATTCTCCATCCTCTAACAGAATATGAAGATGATTTTTAGCTTGTAACATCTAATTTTAAATCAGTACAACTTAAACATAGGTCATGAGTACACAGCTCAGTTAGTAACACCAATTTATTTTTTAAGAGACTAGTTTTAAGACAGTCTACGCTTCGCTTTGTTTTTTATGATGAAGAAAACATGGATGAATAATAATAATTATTATAATGATAATGATAAATGTGAAGAACTATATAATATCGGATCATATATAAAAACTTTTCGCTTGCTTAGTGCAGTGTTAGTTTTATTCAATGAGTGTTTTTAGATTTCAACTATAGAAAATGCTAAATAGAATATCCGAAATGTTAATTCAATTCGATTTCACTAGCTGCTCAAGCTCTTTACATCAGCTAATAAAAATATTATTCAATAATGCCTACCTCTCACATTTTATTAACAATTGAAATAATTTCGTCTGCATTATTTCTGTTTCGAGCTGCTCGAGATTGTAAAAGTAAGCGCAATCGTAGTCAT
Organism: Melikaiella ostensackeni; assembly: GCA_032362435.1. Taxonomy (NCBI): domain Eukaryota; kingdom Metazoa; phylum Arthropoda; class Insecta; order Hymenoptera; family Cynipidae; genus Melikaiella; species Melikaiella ostensackeni. Next base: position 16,629,129 of record JAUMHM010000004.1, read on the forward strand.
TATCGCAGTCGTCGTTATTTAGACAGAAAGCAATAAATCAAACTTATAGACAAAACGAAATGTCATACATACCTACTAATATCAAATTACAATTGCACAACTGCAGCTCTTGCACATTAAATAAAGACAGGAATTTTCTAATTAAATGTATTTTCTAAAAATGGTCCAGTAATCCTCTTGTGAAGAATGAATCATAAAGCATTATGCATTATTTAGGTGTTAATTTCTCTTGAGAAAAACATCATTTTTTGAGTATAAGTCTGAATATTGACTTAACGTTTTTGAATCAAATTTTTCCCAAACCTTGCAGGCATGATTATAATCTACATCTGTAATACACTTATTATTTAATTTCGAATAAGATTCCTTCTTTGCTGGTAGACAATCTTCATCTAATTTTTGCGAGTTATCAACACAATCATATGGAAATACGCCTTTCCTTGTTAATTATTCAAATTCGGCATCATTTTTGTAATATTTTCTCGTTATTAATTTTTCAACATCGCTAAGATTTGAAGCTGATTTAGAGAGGCTACTCGGCATAAATCGAAAAGGGTCAATGAATCTAAGTTTAACTTTTGTATTTTGCACATTTTTTGTAAAGGATATATATATTTTTTTATTAATAGGTAATGATAAGGTATGACCTTCAAAGCTTGTTTCCAATTACTTGATGAAAGAATAAGAGTCGTAGCCTGATAAATTATGAAACCCTATAGGAATTAAATGTGAGTCTTGGTAATTTATTTTACAGCTGTCATGAGCAGGACCACGATATTTCCCCGTGAAATGACAGTGATCGCGATGCTTTACATCATCTTTATCAACATCTTTTTTACGAATATGGCATACTTTTGACTTTTCGAAATCATGCTCTTGCTTCAATGTTAAGTGTTCCATTGGTACAGGATATTTTAAACAAGAATCTACTTTCTTAGCTAAGCTTTTAACTCATTCACAAACCACGTGATGCAGTATTCTTCACGATAAAGTTGTGGCTCAGATTGTGAATCATCAAAACTGCATTTCGTGTAATTAGCAACACTTGTAGGTATATGTTTTTGATGAGCATTTCCTCGATTGTTGGTACCTGGCTCTAATAAACACCGTATATCAGTATATACTGCAAATCGAACCCTCTCTTGAAATTAATAATTTTTAAACTTTAAAATGTTATCTCCTTCTGGGGGAAGTATTAGCGTGCAATTAGCAATTAGCAATTAGCAATTAGCGTGCACAAGCAACTTTATATTTTTCAAGAGATTTCTCAAATTTGAAGTGACACAAACACCCATCACAAAAGTAAGTGCCACATTTAGATTGAGTAACATGTGTCTTCACTAGTCAAGATAGGTTTTTGATTAAAGAAAAATGATACACTTCTTTGTCTGAAGAAAATTTAGTATTTTTAGTCATATGAAGGTGAATAAAAGGTTTTTCAAATTTTCCATGGCTTATATAAACAGGTACAATTTCCTGCTTCTTGCTATATTCATAAAACTCTAATCCATATACATTTATGCTTAAACAATTCATTTTTTTAAATTTCGGAATATCCTCAAGAGTATTTGGGAACTTGATATCATTATATTTGAGTTCCGAACCAAGAATGTGTGGATATCAACTAGAATTGCATGATCCTTAGCTGGGTAAAGGGCTGATGTCACTGACTAAATATGGTATCCCTGTAGATAAGGATTCCTACAACTAAGGTGACGTCATCAGAATGGAATTTTGTTAATCAGAAATTGTTTAACATTATATGAAATATGACGCCTTTAGCGCATGATGTCGGCAAACATTAAAGGGAATTTTGTTATTGAAAATATCAAAGAAATGACGTCAGACGTGTGACGCATACTTATGGAATATATAAACAATGAATTCTTTGATAAAATTAAAGACTGATAAACGCTAGACTCAAGTTTTTGCTCAATTCTTGGAAAAATATGACGTCAGTTTCCCGTCGGCAAATATCAAGGCAGTACCGTTAATCAAAAATAAACCGCCATGGAATTTAATTTAAAAAATATCCAAGAAATTATGTCGGACGGGTGACGCATATTCGTGGAATGTCTAAACAATCCATTTTTTTGGTAAAAATAAGTCTTGCCAATCATATACCTAACGTTTCTTTATTGATATCAGCATACATATTGTAACGTGTAGGTTTATTCTACCGTGGTTATAAGCAAGTCGTGCTCACGTTACGCAATGATGTATAGCTTTTCATCACTATACTCTACTATAGCATCCCTTAACGTCCTAAAAACCAAGTGAAATCTTATATAATTATGAATAAATAATAACTGAGATAGGCTCCACTTTACCGTGAACAGAATAATGATACTTTTTTAAAACAATATTCACAATAATGGTGAATTTTGTTGATATATAATTAATAAGCGACGTGCAAAGAAAAGTCTCATCACCAAAAAACGCCAACTTAACTATAACTTGAGAAATGTAAAATTACAGATGGAATTGAAAATAACGAAAAAAATCTCAAATTTCAGTTTTTCATTCGGAAAATTCATACGACAGACGATACGATATTACAGCCCTTTATGTCCATCACTGGTCGATGTGACTTCACACAGCTGCCGTGAAATTACCTTCAGTGTTGTTGTGAATTTACGTATTTTCGTAAATTTACACTAATGGACTGTGTGATTTTACGAACCTTGCGTGATTTTCAGCAAATTTTTTTCACAGTGTCGAGAGAACGAAAGCCCATCCCGTCGGTACAGAGTGGGGACCGCCAGTCAATCACGGCATAGCTTGCTCGGCCTTGCACGAACAGGCACTGTAACCGGAGAGCGGTCCGACTCGCTTTTCCACTAGTGTCTCCAGAACGTAGGATTTTTTGGCCCCCACCCACTGCTGTCAGGTGGCAAAATGATAAATCTTCAGCTCTCCTACAACTATCCTCAGAAAATCTTCACCCCAATTAAAAAAATTCCTTTAGACATTTCCTGAATTCCTTCAGATTTCAAAAGTCAATTTTTAAAATAATTAATATTACTTTTATGGACTATTTTAGTTTGTTCAAGTTGTAATAGCTATTTTGGTTTGAAAAACACATCATTCATACAAATTTTCATGAATGTAACCATGAAACATGCGTACAATCTATAAAGCTCTCGCAATATGAACTTCGCGTTGCAAACACACGACTGGTCGAAATACCTAGGAATGTCAAATACACAAGACTATTTGCAACAAATACCAATTTTATTTTTTAAATTGTTTAGTAAGAGATACTTTACCATTAAGACTATTCTCAAAATGATTTCTTAAAGATCGATATGGAATCTACTTTCTCATGGAAATTTTTTGTGTACTGAAAAAGGAACACCTAAAAAGTTCACAAATCAAAACTAAACTTCGAGAATACCAGCTTTTCCTGTTCATTAAAGACAAATGTACAATAAATGTACGAACAAAAGGAGAAAAAGGAGTTTTTCATGAAAAGTAACAAAGAAATGAAGTACTAAAATACATTTCCTAATTTTCACATTCTCATCTGATGTGAGGATAATCTCAAAAAAAATTTCCAACCAACTTATCCTCGCAAAAAAGCGATATCTAGTTGAAAATCAAGAAAACTGAATAAAAAGCACTCGAAATCGTTTGTCTAGTCCTGAATTTTCATATGTAATTACAAAAAATGCAGACGTTCCATAGCGGTTTTTATTCAGTTTCCCAAATTTTCAACTGGATATCGCAGTTTGTGTGAACGTAAGTTGGTTGGGAAAAAATGTGAAAGAAATTTTAACTTATGAAAGGCGAAAAAATCTGAAGAGATTAATTAACTTAAGACCATGTAAAGGTAACCTCAAAGTTTTTTTCACATTCTTTCAAAACCAACTTACGTTCACACGATAACGTGTTTCGTGTGAAAGCAAGTTGGTTTAAAAAAGTATTTAAGCACTACAATTTTTAATGTTGTAAAATTGTTAGATATAATTCAACAAATTTAATATGTACTTTGTATAAACTTTTTTTTAATTGCATGAAACTTATTCCAAGCAAACAAATTATATCTTCAAACATACAGAAATGTATTTTTTTTAGATAGTTTCATAAAATGTAAACACTTAAATTAGTATTAATAGAATCTGAAAATTCTGAAAATTAGCTAAAATAGCGCGAGCTGAAGTAAAGAAAATTTAAAATTTCCAGTTTTCGAAAGATCCACTCTTTTCCAATTATTTAAAAAACTACAAAACCCACAAATTCTGGTGGGAGGAAAAAAAGATGCGCCTTGCAATTGTGTACAAGTATTAGTCCTTAAAATTAAAATTCAAATGATTTTCGAAATTGACTTTCAGCACATTTCTTCTCAGGTTGAATCCCCCCTTCTAATCGCAAGAAGTTCAATTATTTCCAATCAGAATAAGTAATAGAATAAATTTTGAAAAATTCAAAAAAAATACATCCCTGTATAATTATTTCTCAATTCTCAAGCATGAGTAGTACGGGGACTGACGTTAATTAAACATCCACAATTAGTGAAAAATTTTCATTATTTCATTTTAATACAAAACATCTAATACTTATCATTTGATAAAAATATTGTTAAAATTTTCCTTCGAAAATGTCGTGAAAGGAGTTTTATCAAAAGATGTGTGGGATTTTCTGACAAACAACTCCGGTATCATTTGAAAGAGAAGTCTTCATAGTATTTCACTAACTAATGGAGATATTCTTATCATTTCATCCCTGAAATCTATTCCCCAGAGTCAAACATGGTAAAAAAATGACGCAAAATTAAAAAATTGTCAATTGTTCCATTTATTTTACAATTATTTACAATTAGTTCTCACTGACAATCATTTTTCAATTAAAATAAAATTGTAAAAACTCGATAGCTGAGTGACACTTCGTGGGTGAATATTATCTCCTGAATTTATCACGTCTTATTTTCTCAATTTAAACAGCAGACAAGTTGAGTGATCCTCACTTCGGGAAATTCAAAAGTAAAGAAATTCATTTCGCATGTCCTTGCTCTGAATGATATCCTAAACAATACCAGTGCTTGCCTAATATTTCTACAAACGGAATCCAGTAGATATACAAATAATTATTAACGCGAAACGTTACAATATTTAATTTCATCTCTGATGCATGATGTTGGCAAACATCAAAGGGAGCCCAGAGCTACGGAGTTGGTAATAGATCTTGACAACGTAATATGACACCATTGCGATGAGCATTCAA
>JAUMHM010000004.1:16634451-16658433 GCA_032362435.1 Melikaiella ostensackeni
GTCGCCGGATTTCGCCTAGCAACACGCGCGGCGGAGCTACAGCGTTGGGAACCTTACTTTTTACTTGCCCCTCGTAGGTCTAGATAGGTGGGTCCCTCCAGCACCAAGGCGTTTAATAGCACTCCTGTCCACGACGATCTTAAGATCAGTCTTGACATGTTGCGTTCCAGAAGCATAGATCTTCAAGTTATCCATATAAAATATATGAGTGACCCTATGCTCACGATTATTAGTCTCGCCGCAGAAGTACCCATCAGGATTGCGTTGTGAGAGAGCTAGTGGTAGAAGTGTGATGCAGAAGAGAAGAGGGCTCATGGTGTCGCCCTGAAGACGCCCCCTTGAAAGGCGATGCTGTAAGTTGTTACACGATGTTTTCCAGATGAGATGGTAAATCTGATTTCTCAAAGGGGCATCTTTCTCTCTATGCATCCCACTATGTGTGGATAAACCTTCAAGCTTTCCAATAGGAGGTTGAAATTATAGGAGGTTGAATAGAAAGCCTTCTGGTGATTATTCTAGGCTATCGACAGATTTCGATTGTAGGCTGCAGCGTATTTGCAGACGCTTCTGTCGATTAGCAGATTCTCCCAGCAGCCTGCTACGCCCTTTTTCCACAGAGTGTGCAAGGCCGCCATGTAACCTTTGCGAGCAGGGATAATGCTGGCATCGTAGCAGTCCAGCAGCTCATCCCTGAGTCAATCCGTCCACTCGAGACGTTAACCATCTCGCCGATTTGTCATCGTGTTTACATCAAAATTATTTGCAGCACCCTGAACTCTAGGGCAATCGGCACAGTTTGCCGACCCATTTTTGGGTGCTCTGCGCGTTCGATTATTTTGAACCGCATTCACAACTGTGTTTGGTGTTGTCATAAATGTTCCTACAAACAGCTAGGGAAAGGTTTTATCTATCCTTGTAGATCCCCGCATGCTCCCAGTAGGACCACGGTAGATTACACCTATGGTTACGCCTCACGACCGTGAGATAGGTGACCCGGTGGTACAATGGAACTACAATAAGGGGCCGGCGAAACTCTTGTGTGCCTTGAGGACACGGAGTGTCCCAAGAATAACAGCTCTCTGCATTCATCTCGGAAGTGCCTCGGCATATTCCTCGCACGCGAGGATGGATTGTAGGTTACGAACCAGTGATGACGTCACACCTCCAGGAGCGCCGATGACAAGGATAATCATTTTAACCGAATATTCTTGGGACATTCACTGCAGCTCCCTTATATGCTCTTGGTACCTCTCCGCCTTTTTCTTCTCCTTCACTGTGATGTTCTTGGCCAGAGCCGAGAATTCGATCACGAGCATAGTTCGTTTCTCTTTGCAAGGAGTACGACGTCAAGCCACGAGTGTTGAATAGGGACTTTTCGCTGGAACTTGTAGTTCCAGTAAACTCGACGCTTCTTGTTCTCAACAATTAACTCTAAATCTCCCGGAGCGTTCGGCAGGGCAGGTTTGCGGTTAACACCATAGGGGCGACAAAGATGGTAAGAAAGCACTCTTAGAGCCGCATTGTGTCTGTGGAGATACGTCGTTCCCGCGTGAGTGGGATATCCGGATAATATGTGCCATAGGTGCTCAAAATGTGCATGACACGCTTTGCACTCATCGCTTGGAACTTCTTGACGTAAGATGATGAGATGATGAGATGAGATAAGATATATCTCATGATGTGTATATACGTTGCTTACAAACTTATCATTTGAATCGTAGACAAACGCCTCGCCTCACTTTACCTTCCCATCCATACTTTTAACAAAATAAAATCAATTTCAACCTTCCTGTTTCCTTCTTCAATACAAAACTAGAAAATAAATTTATCAGTTTATTCTACTATTCTACTCAACTCAACATAATTTTCTTGAAGACTGGTGAGCGACGCACAACATTTTCTCTTTAAATCAACTTCTTTACTCCAGGCGATGCGCAAAGGATTTTTTAAAAATTCTTTTCGGACTGGCAAGCGTATTTGACGTAAATATTTTGCGGCAAACCTTGAAGCGAAGCAAGTTTTACAGATATCCAACCTAGCAAAAGAAGAAACAAAAACTACTCCCACTATTCTCTTTTTTATTCCTTGTCCAATCGCTCTTATAATTCCTACTACCTTAGTCTCCTTATTCTATTTCACATAATTCATGAAGCAACTTATACTTTTCACTTTTTGCCTCTACTCTCTACTTTCTCCTTCCTTCCTACTACTATTTTTAAATCCTCTTTGAACATACTGACTTACCAATGTGCCAGTAATTAACTCTTTCGCGTCCATTCAGCTTATATTATAACACGTACTGGAAGTCGAGATATATTCTGCCGTCCAAATTAAAAAGATCTGCGAGCGACATTGTAATACTGTAATACACCGTGATCAAAAGATATCACTAGATTAGTACTAACGATGAATTAGATTCTTAAAAATCATCTAGTTATTCGCTGGGGGGGGGGTAGTGGAGCAAAAAAACGTCCATGGAATTTTTTTTCAGAACACAATACTTATCGGATTTGAACATTTTTTTGAATCTTCTAATCGAAACCCGTATTGAACTGTCATTGCCGATTTTCAAAATTCTTCCAATTATTTTCTAATTGATAGCAAAAATAAATTAAAACCAAGATTTAACTTTTCAAGTGTACCATTTTTTAACGAATACTTGGACTCATTCCAAAACACCTAGAAAACATGAAGCAACTAACCAAAAAAGATGTTTGATAGCAACGCAAACGTTTAAAAATTTATTGATTTGTTATGAAAAAATGAATAAATGAATATGGTTTCATGGGGAATGGCAGAGATTCTTCAACTGTATATAACTGAATTCTAAATTGCTAAGGGCATTTCAGTTGCAAAGAACAATTTTATAGATTGCCTGCAAATTCCGGTCAAGTGGACAAGCAATGTCGATGATACACACTTTTACACCTTTTTTCTAACGCACCACGATGTCTGGTCGAATGGCTCGGATATAATGATCCGCCTGAATAGTAACATCCTAGTACGAGACATTGTCTTCGTTTTCTAAAGCGGGCACTGAAATGTATCTATAAAAATGCATCTATTCTGTTAAGAGTCCTAGGTTTAGCGCAAGTTGTCCACTCCATGTTGATATAATGTTTTGAGGTGCTCGCCGTGGATAGCTTTTTGTCCTCATTGCGTTTCTAATTCCTCTGTGGTTTCTGCCCTGATATTCAAGGCTTCAGCTGAGGGCAAGTTCAAGAGGGTGTAATCGAGATCTGCTTCACAGATGGTGTTGTTCAGCGCAACATCTTGCTTGCTGGTGACAGTCACACAACTGTATAACTTGTGATATACACAGCTTCTTGACATCTGCAGCGCCCCTATCCCTTCTATGTCGTGGTAGAACTACCCTTTCAATCGTCAAATTGATGTGGTGCAGTCTTGTAGTGGAGGCAGTCATTAGGCTTTTCTTTAGTATCCCATGCTGAATACCTTTAGACTCAAGAAGACCCAGATATTTATATGACTCGCCCTCAGCCATTGACTCGATGTGATCCTTGTACTGCTTTGTGACATAGATCATTTTCTTCAGTTTCTGGTTCGAACTAGCGTATAGCTTCATGTCATCCATGTTCAGAAGATGGGTCAGTTGCTGACCACCTTCGTTATCATGTAATCTGAACCCATAAGACATGATATTTAGTGTTTTACTCAGTGGATCCAACTCTAAACAGGACCATAATGCACTAAAGAAGTCTCCTTGAAAGATACCCATCGCAATACGAATTAATCTAGTTTTTCTTTGTTGCCCATGATCAACATACTTAATTCTTTTTCCCCGAAGCTTCATTGAACGACGTAAAAAGTCGATGATACGTGAGCGGATTTTGTAAACTTTTGAAACTTCGAACAAATGGTCATGTGGTACCAAAGAAAATGCTTGCTTGTAGTCGATAAATTCCATGTGCAAGTTTTTTATGTTTTCTAGCTTGCGTGATGGCCACAGCGTCAATGCGGACTATATCATTACTGCCCCGCGAGTTTTCGCAACATCCTTTTTGTTCTTTTGTTAGGATGTTATTCTCCTCGCAGTGAGAGTAAACCTTATCTAAAATTATAGCTGTAAGGCACCTATAGATCGTTGAGAGACAGGCTATTGGTGGAATTTCAGATAGATTTTAGGCGTCTGGTTTTTTTACGCAACATATACATGGTATCTCTGAGCATAAGGCCTGGCATCAGATCTAGATGTTCGATGATCTTTTGAAAACACCTTGCCAACGCAGGATGCACACTCGTCAGGTACTTGTACTAGAAATTGTGCACCATGTCCGCACATGAGGCTTTCCAGTTACTTCCTCCTTTCAGAACCGCTGAAACGTATGAGTCTGTGATGTTAGTAGGCTCCATTACAGGGCTATCGCTTTCGCTTTGTATCTCCAGTTGAAACCACGCAGCTCCTATTTTGCCTCTGTTTGTCTTACCCCGAACACCCAATCAGTAGTTAGCCATGTTGTTCGGGTGCGTTATCAGTGCACGCAGATCCCTCGTAATGAACATCTTTGGCAAAGAATGCTTTTGTATTGGTTCTGCATCCCTGAACTCTAGTGAAGCTTGACGAAAACTCTTTTCAAGTTGCTGCAGTTTTTCTGGGATTTCGCTGTTTGCATCAACGGGAACGTTAATACCATATTCAGATGTGGTTCTAGTAGATCCAGTACTTGATCTTCATTATTTCTAGCACCTATACCTCAGTTTCAATCAGTTCTACGATATAGACATTTTCCAGAGGGAGCTGATCAAAAGAATGCTGTTGTTCATCTCTGTTCATATAGTATGTTCATTTTAATTGCCTTCTTGATTGCTTGATCTTGTGGTGCAGCTTTCTCTATCTGATGACCATTATCGAGATTTTTCCACGCCGACTCAACCTGTCGTTTAATCTTCAATGCTCGGTCTTCTGAGATGAGTAGATTATTTCTGACGTCCTTAAACTTAGCGATAAGATCTCTCACTGCTTCTCTCTATATATAAGGTACTTCGCAGCGAAATTTATCCTTAGATTGTGTCCCTTTTACGTTTAGTTACAAACTTCGCTCTTTCATAATAGAGACGCATCATCTATTCTATCATTGTTGTATTCCAGTTCATGTTCTCCCACGGTATTCCTGTTAGAGTGGTTGGCTGCAAATCGCCTACTTTAGTCAAAGCACCCTCTGGTCCTGCTGACCAGATTGTTGATCTGTGCGATATGCCTGACCATTACGTGGCTAACCATCACCACCATCCTGCATGCTGTGGCCACAGTGGAGGCTCCAGGAGCGTCCCAACGATCTTTGGGAAGCGAACATATGGTTTTACAAAATTTCTTAAACTCTCCATTTTTTTATGGGTTTTAATATTCCTCTTAGTCCCTTTCCTCTTTGTTCTCTGCCTATCTAGCATGGCAAACCCTATCATCGGAATGGCCAACATGGCCGCGAGCAGAAGCCTCTTTTATAGTCGCGTTGGGGGCTCTTCTGTCATTCCTTTCCTAATGGATCCTTGTCGGTTGGTATTTTCCCCCTTGCTATCAGATCGCCGGCTCTCGAAGTTTTTTCCCCGCATAGTTTTCACAATAAAGGTATCTCTGCTCCTCGATTTCTCCTCGGACTCCACCATGAGAGAGACAATGTTGTCGGGCTTAGCCTCTATGTCCGTTTCGATATTCATCTCTCTTTGGTATACCTGCTACCTTTGGCATGCAAATAGCGTGTGGCATACGTCGTCGACGAATCTTTACAGAAGTCACATGCTTCCGATTGCCGGACCTTGTACCACTTCAGGTACGCGTTGAAACATCCATGTCCGGTTAATACTTGCGTCAGGTAGAATCTGACCTCACAATACCTTCTTCCTAGCCACAAGTGTAGCTGCGGAATCAATTGGTGTTTGCATGAGTCTGGCTCTGCTATCTTCTTTATTTCGGCCCTGATCTGCTTGCTCTCTTCCTTAGTGGTAAAGTGAGTTCGCTCCTTGCTCTAGCGGTATACTTTTGGCTTTCTTCGGTCCTCCGACATGCGGCATTAGCCGAGAGATATTTCCTCCAGTTCTCATGGCTTTGTTGACCACTTTAGCTATGTGGTGACGAAATTTCAGTCTATGATCTAACTCCACTTCCAAGAGGGTGAGATGGCTTCTCCACTTTACCTCCGTTTCAACCGGTTCGATTCTTCTTGTCTTAAAGGATCTCCTGTCCGTGACTAACACTGTTTGAGTTTTGTGCAAGGCCGTTTCAAAGCCTTTGCCATTCAGCCAGCGACTCTTCTCAGGCTTTCGTTGACCCTCAGTTTTAGGATGTCGACATTGCCCGCTGTACATACGATAAGGGTATTGTCTGCGAATTCCACCAGCTCGGTGCCTTCGGGCAGGTCCATCTCCAGGAAGTTATTGTACATGACATTCCATATGTAGGGGCCTACCTTTAAGCCCTGTGTTACATCATTCCTGCCTTCATGGTCCAAGAATCTCCTTCGTAGACCACCTATCAACCACTCAGATAGTTGTCGAGCATACGGACTAGGTACGCTGAGACACTTTTGCTCTCTAGAGCGTCAATGGAATTTTTCTACCTTGCTGAGCTGAAGGCGTTGCATATGTCTATTGAGACGAGAGCGAAAAACCCTTTTTTCTTCAGCCTTCAAGTTTTGTTCCTTACCTTTGTGGCCATGTTGACCACTGTCTGGATCGCGTTGACAGTCGAGTGTTCTTTGCAGGATCCGCCAGGAGGCATATTGTCATGTAAGATGATATCTCATTCAAAGGTTCGTCTTCATTTCTAAGAAGAACTAGCTTCTGCTTCTTTAAATCACTGAGGAGCACTTCTTCCTCATGGCAGGTGTTGAGTGTTTCGAGCAATATACCCGGGTATACCTCGACATTTCACGCAAGATTTCGTTCAGTATACAATCCAGGCCTGGTGATTTTGCCGTCTTCAATTCAGCTCCCACCGTCATTAGTCCTTCAAGCGTAAAGAGTGCTTCCGGCCCTACTACCCTATTCTTCCACTCCTTTCGCGTCCATTCCTCGTTACGAGAAAACATTGCCTTTATAATCTGTCTGACCCACTGCGGGTTGTTCAGGCCTGGGGTTTTTTTATCTAAATACCAATTTCTTGGTAACTAACTTGTACGTTAAACCTCATGTGTCCTTCTCGACTTCCGCAATCAGGTCTTTCCAGCCAGTGAACTGGCTCTGCATGATGGCTTTCGTAAAAGCCTCCTTTGCTTCTTTTCCACTCGAGAACTGATTGAAACTGATTGAGACTGAGGCATAGGTGCTAGGGATAATGAAGAAAAATCTGCACCTTCCTTTCGTATAAGTGACGGGGCGCACATCCATCGCATGCGACGATCACCTTGCGTCCATTGGCTTTAGCCAGGGCTTTTATATTTTCGGGTCTCTTAACCCAGCTGAGCTTGTCTATGAGCCCGGCTTTTTCTTGGAAGCGTTTAAGCTTCCCTTCGTCCAGCTTCTGCGTGTTTCAAAACGGTTGCTCTTATGGATCCTGCATTGCCTCTTATGAAGGTAAAATCATGGCCTGTGTTGACTACTATTAGGTCTTTTCTGGCAGTCATTTCCTTTACTATTGTCCTTCTTTTGTCGCGCCTGGTATCTTCCCGTGCTGATGGTTCAACATTAAAATCACAGACTATAAGAACATCTTTCCCGGCTGACCTCATGCTCTCTTTGCGGTCCTGTTTGACACGTAGATCAGAGTTACAGATCTGCATTCCTGCCCTGCTTGGTACGTTCTTATATCAAGTTAAGAGGTCTAGTTTTCTGCACTGCTCGCTAAAGAGCAGTGATTCCCCTTTTCTGCCTTTAGCAGAGGCGGCTTCCTGCTGTATGATTGGTGTCTGAAAGATCCTTATTCGTACACATCGGGCACCTGGGTTCCTTGCTGTCCTTATGTTTGTGGCCCGGTTCATCACATTTCCAAAAGGATTCTCTTATGTCGGGACCACTGCAATTCCTATTCGTGTGACCGTATCCAAGGCACTTGAAGCACCTAGCTGCATCGACTTTTTCACGGATTCTAGGGTTGATCCAGCCAATTTTGATTTTGCCTACCTGGTGTTGTCATTTTGTCTAGGTCCCTTATTTCTGGGGATTCTTCGGTGATGAATGGCTTGACTTCAGCCTTGCTTCCGATCGCATGGCCTAACGCTTGGCTAAAGGCAGCATTGTCCTGTCCCCTTTTGAGAACAGTACGGATATCTTCCTTTTCTGTTCTTCTGATCGAGGACCTCCGTGCCTGTCGATGCCAGGTTCAACCCCTTCTTCATATCCTTCAGGATATCTTTCTAGGACTGGTCTTGCTTCGCTGTTAGCTTAATCGTGTCGCTGGGTCTGGCTGTCCTGGCCCGCTTCGGCCTCGGCTTCGCTTTTACCTCGTCCTGCGTTTTTTGGAAATATCTTCTTCTTCCTTTTGTCCTTTTTTCACGGAACATCTACCTTCTGACCCTTATGCGTATCCTTTTCCTCTTCGGTTCCTGTCTCCATCTCCAGGTCTTTGAAGGTGGCGACAGAGGTTTTCGTGGATTCGTCTTTCCGCTATTTTGAAGTGTTTCCTTCCAGAGTTTTGGATGCTCTTATCAGTAGCCTGGATGCCGGCAGTTCCTGATCGAGGCTGTCTGTCGCCGTTTTTAGAGCTGGCCCAGTGTTCCGCATCCTTTACATGTGCTCCAGTGCTATTGACATGTTATCCTTCACTGTTTTCCTGCGGTTCTTCCAGTAGAGCCAGAATGGTACCCCATTTCCCCATCCACGATAGCATGAGTACTTCTCTATTTCCTTCATTATCGTGTCGCCTCCCCCCCCTCCCCCGATCTGAATCGATGAAGAGAAATCTACTTCCTTAGGGTGAGTTATTTTTTCTTACACGTGGTTGGTTAACGTTCGGTGTTCTCCTGTCTAGCTAGTTTTCGTCCACCCCGGGTGTTTCATTTTCCCAATGCCACCCATATCTGAGAGGCGCTTTCCTATCCGCAACATTGGGAGGCGCTTGATGGGGGACTAGCAACTCAGAGATCTGGACGGCCACACCACCCAAGAAGAGGTCAAGGCGACTCTTAAACGAGACAGGTAGGAGCTCACAGAGAAACTGAAAGTCTACGTCAGCAGGCCTAACAGCAAAGGCCAATCTCTGGTGGTGGTAGAGATGCGCGAGCAAGCGGCGAGCGTGCTGTTCAAAACAGAGCGAATTAAAGGAGGTTGGAAGAACTGCCGAATTAGGAGGATGCAGGTGAAACGATACTTCGAATGCCTGGGGTACGGGCAGCGATCTAGGAACTGTAAGGGCCCGGACAGAACAGGTGTTTGCTTTTAGTGAGGCAAGACTGGGCACAAAGGCGCAAACTGCAACTCAAAGGTGCAATGTGTCCTGTGCACAGAGCTGAAGATACCAACGGATCAACTGAAGCATGTCCCAGGGTCAGGCAAATATCAAGCCTGGTATCAGAAAGCTCTTGGCACAGCAGCGATATGGATGACGAATGTGACGGAAGCATCAGTCGACGATCACGGATCTGGTTAAGGTTTCGTTCGGATCAGGAGTATGCCACCACTATTGTCAGCATCTACTTCACCCCAAGTGAGCCGATCTAGGACTTCCAGGCTAAGCTGGAAGGACTAGAGAAAGCAATTCACGACATGGTAGGCGGCATTGCGGTAGCTGGCGACTTTAACGCGAAAGCGATAGAGTGGGGATTGCCAAAGTCGGACTCTAGAGAAAAACGCATAATGGATATGGCGGCCAGAAGAGGACTAATAGTCCTAAATAATGGCGCATCTACATTTAGATGACCCGGACAGAGAGAGAGACGTCACCTGATGTCTCCCTGGCTTCAGAAGATCTCTCGAGGCACGTAGTGAACTTGAAGGTGATGGAGAATTTCACAGGCAATGATCACTAGTACATCACTTTCCAGCTGCGGATGGACAAGAAATCCCCGACAGCGCGCACTTGTAGGCCAAAGAGATGGAATGCGGCGAAGCTGGACGAAAAAACCTTTGAAAGCGTGATTACCCGCAGCCAGAGAACGTCAGTGGTGACACAGCGACGTCCTAAGGTGAAGGAAGACTCCGGACTTGTAGTAGAGAAAATCATGTCTCTCATTCGGTGAGTGTGCGATGCTTCCATACCCCTAAAAAAGCGAAACGATAGCCGATAGCCAGCTTACTGATGGTCGGGTGAAATTGCTCAGCGGAGGAAAGTCTGCTTCTCCTTACGCCGGATGGTCCAGCGAGCGGAGAAGAAACCCATCGAGATGGCCCTAAGAAACGTAGAATTTTTACGAACAAAGAAAGAGCTAGGGAAAACCATCAAACGAAGCAGACCCGAAGGCTGGATGGCTATGGCAAAGGATATGAATAACGAATCCTGGGGACTCGGCCACAGGATACTCACCAGGAAGCTGGGAGCAACCACAGCACCACTGAAAGGCGGCGGGTGCACGATGAGAAAGATCGTTGAGTCACTAGTTCCAATAGCGAGTATGGAGCAGGAACATGTGGGAGTGGATGTCCCCACGGACGTGCCACTGTTTAAGGTAGAAGAGCTACAAGCCGTTAGCTTCCTTCAAAACAAAAAGGCACCGGGCCCAGGTGGTATTTCATTAGAAGCTTCCAAGGCACTTAGACGATACAACCCGAAATTGCCGTTGCAGATATACAACAGCTGCCTAAGAACCGGAAGCTTCCCCAAGAGATGGAAGGAACAGAGGCTGGTACTGATAAGCGAAGACAAGGGCGATCTGGGCTCTCGGTCATCTTGCAGGCCCTTGTGCATGTTGGATACTGCCGGAAAGCTCCTGAATAAGCTCTTGAAACCTCGCCTGCTGTCCAAGCGGCAAAAAACTTGTATCCATATGGATACAAAACTCAACTTCTGGGAGCACATTCAGAAAGCGGCTGATAAGGCGGCAACAACAACAGCGGGCCTTGAGAGACTTATGGCGAATGTCGGCGGACCGAGACCGAACAAAATCCGGTTACTAATGTCGGTCACTTCGTCTATCTTGTTGTATGGAGCCGAAATATGGGCGGACGCACTCAGAGGAGACGAATACAGAAGACACGTGGCCGGTATACAAAGGAAAGGAACGCAGAAAGTCGATTGCTCCTACCACACAGTATCCGAACCCGCGGTGCTGGTGATCACAGGGATCATCCCAATCGATTTGCTGGCGCGGGAGAAGGAATATATCTTTAAGAGGAAGCAGGGGGTGAAAAAAATCACCGCAAAAGTGGAGTGCCGCCCACATACCATACAGCTGTGGAAGGCCAGATAGCAGAACAACTCCAGCGGAAGGTGGTCGTTCAGATTAATAAACAATCTCACAGCCTGAATCGATCGAACGCACGGAGAGGTGGATTACTTCCTGACGCAGGTTCTATCGGGCCACAGATATTTCTAAGCATACCTGCATAAAATCGGCAAAGCAGGAGGCTCTGATTGCAGGTATTGCGGCCTGTATAGAGACGATGCATTACACACATTCTTTATCTGCGACAGATGGACAGGTGAGAGGACTGAGCTGGAAACGAAAATCGGACCGATAAGCCCAGAGAACGTCATTGCCAGAATGCTGATCAGCGAGGAGAACTGGGAGACATTAGCTGCTTACGTGAAGACAGTGTCAAATGAGAAGAAGAGGGAGGAACACCTGGCGATCCATAATAACACCAGCAGGTCAGACTGACAGACAACGAAAACCAACCGTATCCAACTAAGATGTCGAAGGCCGACGAGCTTGTGCGAGTTTGCGCTACTGAGGACGATGCGTACACCTTGGTTGGTACATGATGGTGGCTGAACTCAGGTAGATAAGAAGAACGAAGTCAACAGAAGCCCTCTAGAGGGCAAGAAAACGACACCCACTAAAGTAATGCGAATGCGGTTCCCGAGGGGAGTTTCGCCAAAAAGAAAAGAATGGTTGTTTTTTTTTGGGTGGAAATCCCACACTACCGAGAAGTGTGGGCCCTTCTCGCGTGTCTTTTAAAGATTTTCAACCATAACTTGAAAAATTATCATCACCATCATCATCATCATCGTCGTCGTCGTCCCGTGTGGGCTTGCTAGTCCTTAATCAGGCACCTCCCCAGGTTGCGGATAGAAAAACACCTCCCACATATGGGTGGTACCGGGAAATTCAAATACCCGGGGTGGACAAAAACTAACTGGGCAAAGGAACTCCGAAACTATACCGACCATGAGTAAGTATGTTAAAAACAGCTTACCCCAAGAGAGTAGAAATCTCTTCACTGATTCCGATCGGATGAAAGCCCTGGTTGTCAGTGCCGATTCCATGGATTTTGGGGGAGACCCAACATACAAAAATGAAAATAAAAAAAAAACAATAACACAGATATAACAGAGATACTAGAACGCGCTACTGTCCTACAAAAGAAGATAGAGAAGGCTGATGTGGCTATCGAAAAAGTGCTAGCTGAAATCAATGAGCAGATGGACGACATGACACAAGCATCGAAGAGGCAACAAAATATCAGCACGGTCACCAAAGACAGTCTCACAAAAGTTACAGCAATAGTGGTAAAGCTGAGCTGCGAGTGAGTTTCCAAAGGATGGCACAAGATAGCCTCACTGGTATGCTGTGGGTCCGAGTACGCAGCAGCAGTAGAAGAGAAAGCGTGGGAACGCCAAAAGCAGTGTCGAGCGGTAAGCGACTGGCGTCCAGCCTAGCAGGAAGCCAGGCTGCTACTCCGGTCTACAAAGGAAGGATGAGGCAGCAACTCTGACTGGATGGCAAACTGCGAGAAGGAGGAGAAGCAAGGAAGAGAGGAAAAAATCGTGCAGCGGATAAAGGCGGCGATAGAAAACGAAGAGAGGAAGAAAAATATCCCGAAACAGGAAGAAAGGTCAACAAACACCGCGAAGAAGTGAACAGAAGCTGTGCTGATCAAATCAATAGGAGAAAAAACATACGCGCAGGTCCTGGATAGTTACACTACCAAAGAGGAAGTAGAAGAGGCTCTGAAACGTTACTTGAAAGCGATCACAGGGGAATTTCAAGTTTAGGTCATTAAGCCAAATAGCAGAGGACATTTTCTGACTATAGTTGAAGTTAACGAACAAGCCACGAGCGAGCTACTTCAATCAGCTCACATAAAGGTAGTCTGGGTGAACTGCCGAATAAGGGAAGGAATCCTAGTGTCTCGATGGTTTAGGTGCCTGGAATACGGGCATCAGGCCGGTAACTGCAAAGGCTCTGATAGGAAAGATATCTGCTATAAATTCGGGCAAACAGGACACAAGTGTGCTACGTGCACCACGGATCTCAATTGCCGTTTAGGCGCGCAGAGATGGAAAAAACGCTGGAACGACTAAAAGATGTTCCTGGGTCAGGTAGCTGCGCGGCGTTCAGACAGACGCTGGACCGGGTTAGAGGGAAAGGAAAGGAAAAATGATCAATGTGCTTCAGGGAAACATAAGCAGAAGTAAGACGGCCCAAGGCCTTTTCAAACATCTTAAATTCTAAAAGAAGGCGGACATGCTGATACTCAGTGACCAGTGCCAGGACAGAAGTGATGCTAAATGGTTCACGGACAAATGGGCACTGCCGCTATTTGGATTTGAGACTTGACAAAGACTCCAGTCGACAGGCACGGCTTCGGATATGGATATGTGTGAGTTAAGTGCAGCAATACCACATATGTGAGCTGCTATCTTACACCAAACGAACCTATGAAGAATTTCCAGAACAAGCTGGATGATCTGGGAGAAGTTATCTAAAATATAGAAGGGGAAGTTATCTAAAATATAGAAGGAGAAGTGGTAGTCGCTGGCGACTTTGACGCAAGAGTGCTGAAATGGGGTATTCCAATACCAAACTTAAGGGGAAAGAGAGTTATGGAGATGGCAGCCAGGACAAGATTAATAGTTCTAAAAACTGGGAGTATGCCAACACTCAGACGACCAGGAAGAAGAGGAACTACACCCGATATCTCCCTAGCATCGAAAGGAATGATGACACTGATAGATGCATGGAAGGTAATCGAGGACTACATAGAAAGATAGTTTCGGAACCAGCTATCCTCGTGGTAGCTACAGTGATACCGATCGACCTTCAAGCCGTGGAGCGTAAGTACACCTACGAAAAGAAGACTGAAGTAGGCAAATTCGAAGTAAGGGAGTAAGTCAGAACCCGCACCATGGAAGATTGGAAAAGGAGATGAAGAAAGGACCCTAGGGGCAGATGGACCGCTAAATTCATAGGCCGACTAAATAAGTAAGTAAAGCAGGAACAGGGCGAAATTAACTATTCTGCGACGCAGTTTCTCATGAGGCACGGGCTCTTCAAAGCCTACCTCCAAAAAAGGGGAAAAGTCAGCAGTGCGGACTGTGAGTACGGTTACGCGAAAAAAGACGATGCTCACTAGACGTTATTTGTTTGCAAGAAGTGGTCTGCAGAGAAACAAAAGCTATAACGAGAGATCAGTGATATAATGCCTGATAACAACGTGGAAAGAATGCTCACCAGAGCAGAAAGCTAGGTACATTGAGACTGTGCTGCGACATAAGAGGAAGGAACAGAGCCTCGATCCACCATGAGTTGCTCTATCTGACCGTGAGAATCAGCCATGTTCAATCAAGATGTCAGAGGCCGACGAGCCCGTTGCGCAACACTGTCGTGCTGCTGAGAATGATGCGTACATCTTGTCGTCGTCATCGTCATCGTCGACATCATCATCATCGATCTGCTGATTATCAGTGAGCAGTACCAGAACAGGAACACTGCAACATGGCTTTCGGACAACCTGGGTACGGCAGCCATTTGGGTGCGATATCCAAGGAAACTCCCGATCGAAAACCGTGGATCTGAAAACGTATACGTCTGAATGAGGAGCGGTATGGGAATGCCCAGATCTGATTCGCGAGGAAAGCGCATAATGGGTATGGCAGCAAGACGAGGGTTTCTAGTCATAAATGTTGGGAAAACAACAACTTTCATGCAGGCTGGAAACGTGGGAACGATTCCGGACATCATCTTAGCATCTGAAGAAATAGCCCCATTTATAGATAAATGGGAGGTACTGGAGGACTACACCGGTAGCGACCATTAGTACATATCTTTCGATATCGCAGGCAGCCTAACAACCAGGACATACCATAGCAAAGCCCAAAAGTGGAATACGGCTAAATTGGACGCAGAGAAGCTGTCCATAAAGACAGTCAGAGGGCAGAGCAGTCTGCTGAAGGGAGCTAGCATGGGTGCGAAGAATTGTTAGAAGCAACCATGCGGCTAAAACACCAGTTCTGTGACGCCTCGATGCCTCGCAAGAAGGGGCACAGAAATAGGACTTCTACCTATTGGTGGAATTTAGAAATTTCATAGCTCCCCAAGAAGTGCCTGAAATTCAGACGGAATGCCACCAGGGAAAGGCGAAGAGGCACGAATGAGACCATAAAACCCAGGGAATTCTAGCTTGCCAAGAAACAGCTAAGGATAGCTATCAGGTCAAGCAAAAAACAGAGTTTGACCACACTGTCTAAGGAGATGGATAGTGAGTCATGGGGACTAGGGTACAAAAGAGTTACCTGGAAGCTTGGAGCACTATAAGCGTTCAAAGTAATGAAAGCCGCAACCATGGAAAAAATCCTCGATGCGCTCTTTCCGACTTATCCGATCAGAGAGGAGGACACAAGCAGAACCCCAATGATGTATATCCCACACATGTTCGCAGATTCTACTGAACATGCTGAACAGCTGCCTCAGAGCTGGACTCTTTCACAAACAGTGGGAAATCCAGCATCTAGTACTAATCAGTAAAGAAGAAGGAGACCCGAATTCCTCATCGTCAGACAGACATTTGTGCATGTTGAACAGTACTGGGAAACTGAATGAGAAGATGTTGAAGCCTCGACTGCTTGCTGCCGAACAAGTGGTGGGTGATCTCTCCGACAGGCAGCACGGGCTCAGAAAAGGACGATCCTTAATGAACTCGATTCGAGAGTATTGGAAACAATACAGGAAGTGGAAAATAGAAGCTGATACACCAAGAAAGTTGCCCTCCTAGCAACTCTTGATGTGGAAAACGCCTTCAACTCGGCCAGATGGATCGAGATTATAAAAGCATATGAAGGATTTAGGATACCAGAGCATCTGTTGCGCGTAGTGAGAAGCTATCTTTCTGACAGAGTCTTGATCTACGAGACGACAGAAGGCATGAGACGAAAGCGGATTACGGCCAGAGCAACCCAGGGATCGATTCCTAGCCCAGATCTCTGGAATGTGTCGTATGATGAAATTTTGAGACTAGAGGTGTCAGACGATACATACCTCACGGGATACGCGGATGACTTTTTCGCGGCGATCGCCGCAAGAACTCCGGAGGAATTGCAATGGAAGCTGAACCAGGTCATGCGCCATTCGTGCTGCTGAATGGAAGACCGCAAGCTCGACCTTGCTGCAGACATAATCGAACTGGTGCTGATAACAAAAAAGCACATCCCTACGGAGATACCGATGCAGATAGGGCCGGTGACGGTTACAGCCAAGAAAGTCATAAAGCACTTCGGAATCCAAATGGACAACAACCTCTCCTTCTGGGCGCAGTTAAGTCAGGCAGCGGACAAAGCAATAGGAGTGATAACGGTGTTGAGCCGTCTTATGGCCAATGTGCAAGGCCCAATACCAAGCAAACGCCGACTACTGATGACACTGGTCCAGTCCATCATGGTGTATGGAGCAGAGATATGGGCGGATGCGCTGAGGCAGAAAAAATATAGAAGAAGAATGGCAGCCGTCCAGCAAAGGGGCACGCCCAGAATAGCGTGCTCGTATTGCAAAGTATCAGAAACGGCGATACTAGTGATTGCTAGAGTGATACCAATTGACCTGTTGGCCCAGGAGAAAAAGCTGGTATTTCAAAAGACAGTAGATGTGGGCAAGCACACTACCGAGGAGGAAGCTAGAGCTCTCTCAATGTAAAAATGGCAAGAAGGGTGAAATAACAACCACCGAGGAGGTGGACAGCAAGTCTGATACCACAGCTAAAGCACATGGCTCGACCATAAGCACGGAGAGACGAATCACCATCTAACACAATTTTTCTCAGGGCACGGATACTTCCGCAGCTATCTGCACAAGAGGAGAAAATCAAAGACCTCGGTATATGTGTACTGTCAGAAGGAACGCGACGACGCATATCATACATTCTTTGAATGCAACGGATCGGCCACTCTTGGGCACAACCTGGAAGAAGAAATCTATAATCCGTTTTCAGCGTTTCCAATGAAGTATTTTTGAGGTTATGGCTCAAACGTCTTGAGGAAAATGACACAAATATCGGTTGCAAAAATTAGACATGATAGTGTCGTGTGATAGTGATAGATATCATAGTGTCATTGTCGAGAACTTTGATTGCGCAGGCTGCTGGTAATACAGATCACTTAATTTTGAAAGTTTTCTCCCCTACCCTTATTTTGCAAAAAATAACTTTTTTGGTAGGTAGAATATCCCTCTCTTACTTGGGAAAGACTGAAACGAGATGAAAATCTTCGTTGTGTACCTCATTCGGGCCGAACTTATAAAAAAAATTCCGACGAAAA
This sequence comes from Melikaiella ostensackeni, assembly GCA_032362435.1. Taxonomy (NCBI): domain Eukaryota; kingdom Metazoa; phylum Arthropoda; class Insecta; order Hymenoptera; family Cynipidae; genus Melikaiella; species Melikaiella ostensackeni. Next base: position 16,652,030 of record JAUMHM010000004.1, read on the forward strand.
TATCGGAATTTTTTGTGTAACAATTCATGTCCACATTAAAAAGATATCGAGTTGAAAATTTAAAAGTAGCATCAGTGAACGACAAACAACATTTGTGTACCACATTTAGCTCGAAAGTATAGAATAAATTTAAATCTTCCCCAGCCCCCTGCAATGTCAAGAGATTCGACTTCGAGGGAGGCGCTAATTCATCATTAGGCCTACATTCAGCAGAATGCATTGAAAATGATGGATAAAAATTGTCAAAAACTTCCTAATGATGCTTATTTTGGGCACAATGGAGGGTACAAGTTTTATGTATGGTATGTATGAGCATGTGTGACGTGCGCGCTGCGTTAGGCAGGCAGTTCCCACACCGAAGCACTCCACGAAGCGATGGCCATCACACCGTCTCCTAGTACTCGAGATTGATCAAATTGAAAAATCGTTTTGCATGACTTTTTCTGCACAAACACGCACTGCAAAAAAATGCTTAAAAATTATAACATCAATCATGGTGAAAACTAAAATAAAAATACCACTGATTGACGTGGCAAGTTTATGAGAAAATTATAAAGTTACAGCGATTAACGTGGGGATTTCACCAAAAAAGTGTGAAGTTGCAGTGTTTCACGTGGTGAAATTATACTAAAAAACGATTAAACTATGGTTGAAATTTACTCTGTTGATTACTGGTACTTTTATGCCTAATGATTAACATGGTAATATTACATGTTTACGGTAAAATTAATACAAAAATTGTGAAATTCCACCGTTAGACGCTAAAAGCTCACAACAAACTTGAAGAATTTACACATAAATCATAGTGAAACGTTTAAAAACCGACTTGTGATTTTCAATTCCTTTTTTTGCAGTGTAATTGTAACAAATTATTATAAATAGAAGGAAGGCTATCACTTTTAATGAAACAATCTCAAAGTGTCTACACGTCAAATAGCCATGAAGTTCAAAAATTTGAAATGATTACTCAGGTCACGTTCGCGAAACTCTAAGCTTTGTTCTCAACTCCACAATCATACTTGGCAATCCCTAAAATGAACCCCTATCACTTTTAACGAAACAATTCCAAAGCGTCTCCATGTAGAACTATCATGAAATTTTTAAACTAGAAATAGGCACCCAAATCAACTTCGTGAAACTCCAGGTTATGTTCTTGACCCCATAATAATATTAAACAGCCCCCAAAATTAACCCCTATCACTTTTAACGAAACAATTCCAATGTGTCTCTATGTGATTTTGTCATAACATTCTTTTAATTGAAAATAGGCACCCATGTCACCTTCATAAAACTCCAGGCTATGTTCTTAACCCCAAAATAATATCTAACAACCCCCGAAATAAACCCCTATCACTTTTAACGACACATTTTCAAAGTGTCTGTACGTAAAACAGCCATAAAACAACTCCTAACGTTCTGCCCTATTACTCTTTACGAAACAATTTCAAAGTGTCTCTATGTAAAACTGACATAAAATTTTCAAATACCAGATCTAACCAACCAGACTTAAGCTGTCTTCAACTAGAAACACAAAAAAAATATTATTGGAAATAACCACGCCAGAAGCCTTTGTAGAAGTCCAGAAGATATCCCCATCTCCACAGAAATAATAAATAACTCCAAGAAACCACCCTTAATCCATTCAACAAACCTCGTTTCAACTGTTTCGTGAAAGGAACCAGGAGGGAAATTTATGGGTTGTTGAATATTATTGTGGAGTTGAAAACATATTCTAGAGTTTTCTGAAGATGACCTGTACGAATATTTTCAATTCAATAATTTTATGTCACTCAGAAATCGTTTCCTAGAAAAAGCGAGGGATGAAATTCAGGAATTGTTGAATATAATTGTAGGGTTAAGAATATGACCTGGAGTTTCGCGAAGATAACTTGAATGACTATTATCAGTTTAAAAATTGTATAGCTGTTTTACATATAGACACTATGAAATTGTTTCGTTAAAAGTGATAGGGTTTAATTTTGGAGGTTGTTGAATATCATTTTGGGGTCGAGAATATAAACTGAAGTTTCATGAAGGTGACTTGAGTGCCCATTTTGAATTTCAAAATTTTATGTCAGTTTTACATGGAGATACTTTGGAATTGTTCGCAAAAAAGTGATAGGGGTTAATTTTGGGGGTTGTTGAATATCATTATAAGGATGAAAATATAACCTAGAGTTTTATGACGGTGACTTGGGTGTCTATTTTCAATTAAAAAATTTTATGACAGTTTTACATAGATACACTTTGGTATTGTTTCGTTTAAAATTATATAGGTTAAGTTTGGGGCTTGTTGAATATTATTGCAGGGTTAAAAACACGATCTGTAGTTTCACGAAGGTGACTTGAGTGCCTATTTTCAATTTAAGAACTTTTTGACTGTTTTGAATAAAGACACTTCGGAATTGTTTCGTTTAAAATGATGGGGGTGAATTCTCGGGGTTGTCCAATATAATTGTGGGGTTCTCAACCTAATTTGGAGTTTTATGAACGTAATCTGGGTGATCATTTTCATTTTATGAACTTTATAGCTATTTTACGTGTAGACACTTTGGAAATAATTCGTTAAAAGTGATTGGGGTTAATTTTGGGGGTTGTTAAATATTCTTTTCGGGTTGAGAACATAACCTGGAATTTTATGCTGGTGACTTGGGTGCCTATTTTTAGTTTAAGAATTTTATGACAGTTTAAATGAAGACGCTTTGGAATTGTTTCGTTAAAAGTGATAGGGGTTATTTTGGGGGGTGTTCAATATTATTGTGGGGTTGAGATCATAATCTGGAGTTTCGTGAATGTCAACTAAGTGATCATTCTCAATTTATAAATTTTGTGACTGTTTTACGTGAAGACACTTTGGAATTGTGTCGTTAAAATTGATAGGGGTGAATTTTAGGGGTTTTTAATTATTATCGTCAGATTGAGAATATAACCTGGAGTTTTATGAAAATGTCTTGGGTGCCTATTTTCAACAAAAAAATTTTATGATAGTTCCGCATAAAGGCACTTTGGAATTGTTGCGTTGAAGGTGATAGGGGTGAATTTTTGGGGTTGTTCAATATGATTCTAAGGCTCATAACATAATCTGAATTCTTATGAACGTGACTTTGGCGATCATTTTCAATTTTATGGCTGTTCTACACGTAGACACTTTTGAATTCTTTCGTTGAAAGTGATAGGGGTCAATTTTGGGGGCTGTTGATTATTATTCTTCTTATTTGTTATAAAAATCTCATATTGAAAATAGTATTTAGCCTTTCTCCTATTCGTAATAATTTATTACAATTACGCTGCAAAAAAAAGGGTTGAAAATCACAAGTCGGTTTGTAAACGTTTTACTGTGATTTATGTGTAAATTCTACATTTTGTTGTGAGCTTGCAGCAATAAACGGTGTAATTTCACAATTTTTCTATCGATTTCACCAGAAACAAGTAATATTACCATGTTAATTATTGAGCATGAACATATCAGTAATTAACGGGGTAAATTTCAACCATAGTGTAATCGTTTTTTAGTGTAATTTTACCACGTGAAACACTGCTGCTTCACACTTTTTTGGTAGAATCACCACGTTAATAGCTGTAACTTTACAATTTTTTCACCAATTAGCCAAGTCAATCAGTGGTTGTTTCATTTCAATGTTTACCATGATTAATGTTGTAATTTTCAACCACTTTTTTTACAGCGTTTATTCGTGCAAAATAAGTCATGCAAATTAAGTTCTCAATTTGATCAAACTCGAGCACTAGCAGACGGTGTGATGGCCATCGCTTCGTCGAGCGCTTCGGTGGGGGAACTGTTTTGCAGCATACTGGTTCGCTGTACTGCATTCTTTTGAATTTTGAGGTTAGATTTGAATTTCGAAACCTCAAAAACTTTGCAAAACTATAAGTTTCTTGAGTTCCATGCAAATCCATATATTGCATGTTTCCGTTTATATTTTTTAATTTTTATGTTAGATTCGAATTTTTGTAACTTCAAAAGCCTTGCGAAACCGAATTTCTCTCAAGCCCCAACATTTGTTACAAATTTTGATATCTGCCATTTTGGTATCAGCCATTTTGATGAAAATTTTCAGACTTGTGATAAGTTCTAATCTAATTAAACAGTGTGACAGTCGGCGATTGTTGGTTAATATTTTTATTTCCCGCTACAGGCAGCAACTCTCGGACATACAAAATAGCGCGAGATATTTGGATATCTGTACAAAATGATCCTAAATATATAAGATGTAATAATGAAATTATTAGATAAATTGAGATTTGGTTCTGAAAATAGATAAATTTGAGAGAGACTTGGTATTTCTAGGGAGCGGACCGACTCTGTATTCTAAGGAATTTCTTTATCAAATGCTCTATTAGATTTCATGATCTATCTTCACGTGTTTGTTGAGCTTACCAAACACAACTTCGAAATCTTATGTCAATCACTCAAATTAAATGAAGAAGAAGAGCTAACAAACTTTTTATTACTATTATTTACACTTATACACCGTAAATGTGCCCCCTGTTTTTGTGCCGGCTTTTCGGTCGTTCAAGCTTGAATGCTTCTGTCTACCCCCCCCCCCCAGCCCTGAGGGTCCCTTGACGGCCTGTACTTAAGGTCTTCGCTCGGATACTCAGCGACGTATTAGAAATTATTTATATGGCGACACTCTGCGCATAAACTTTTGTACGTGAAGGGTTCAGAGATTATATATGCGGTCCTGAGTGTTTACTGACTCGTCGCTCTAAATCTGGCTGAAACTAGATTTTGATAGCCCCCGTTACTGTGTACACCAGACCCGAGGGCGGCACAATTACGTGGTATAAGTGTATTTGACGTTTTTGATTGTGAAACATGAAATGAGATTTGAGCCTAAATTGGGGAAACGTGTCTAATGAGACTTTTTCAGGAAGCAAACTAGGTCGGCCTTGCGTTGTGGGTTGACGTGTGGGTTAGATCACGCTCTGCTCAGGATGGGATAAAAATTAGAGTCATAATTGGTCGAACGTATGGGTAAAATTGAAAGTAGGATTGCGCGGGCGATCCGCTGACCGATGCGCGGTACGGGAACCCGCGAGCAGCATTGATTTTCGAGATCAAAACTTGATCATCTCGCGACGCGAAATCATTGTTGAAATTCTTTCTAAAAATTATAGAGCTTGGACTTGTAAAATTTTCGATCAAGAGAAGAGTTTGAAATATAATCGTTCACCAACAATTGTGCCTCATTTGAATCCTGCATTTAAATTCATTTCATGAAAGCAGATAGGCAGGCAGCGTTCTATATATAAATTTCTACCATACCGACTTCGAGAACATTCTTAGCTGTAGTGGTTCATGTCAGTGAATCCTGACTTGTTTAGACGTTTTTTTGATTGTAGAAACATTGATGCACTGGCCTTTGAAGGCAACACGCATTTTATAGGAAGTTTTATGTTAATTCTTTTTAGCACTACTTTAAATCAGTGCGAAGCTCCACTGCATCTATCTCTCGACGTGTAGTCTGTAATATGATATTGTAAACATTTTCAAAGTTCGAGATTAGGCTGCGTGCATCTTTTACTTGAGATCTTACACACGTTCTTTAACTATTATATATATATATATATAGATGAAGAGTACATTGTCCGATGACTTAATCTCTCAATATAGTAATACAACGTTTGGAATGAGATGATATACATTTTATGCTTTTATGCAACTTTCACCTCGTACCTTTTCAGCTGTAAATAGAAACATTCGCGACAATTCGAGGCTAAAAAATTTTTTTTAAATGAGCATTACAAAAACTACAATCAGTGCAACTCTAATGATATGTAGGCTTAGAGTATATTGCTCAATACATTCGCCTCTCGATGCTTTTCAAATGTAATACAGTACTGTAAATATTTTTTTCAAGACTCGAGATAAGACGGCATGCATTTTATACTCGTTCTTCTCTGAACGCGATTTTCATAAATGGATTTGATAAAATATTTTCAAATTTTTTTTTCTAGAATGTTTTCGAGGAATCTCGATGATACCATATTGCACAATTGTGAGTGAGGAATTCCATGCAAATAATTTCAATTGTATAATATAGTAGATAAAAGACAACCTCTCTGCAATAATGTGTTTCAAACCCTTCTTTAAGCCTAATAAAATCTATGGATATATTAGCATGTGGTATTTAATTTTCAAAATTAATGTAGAAAGACTTAAAACGTAGGTCGGGAATACACTGCTCGAACATCATATGTAATACAATGCTGTAAACACTCTCGGGGCTCGAGAGATAAGATGAAATTCATTTTATTTACCTAAATGATGCATTATGATTTATTCTTCACAAGAGGGCGACTGGACCATTTTTAGATAATACATTTAATTTGAAAATCCTGTCTTCATTTTATTTAATGCACAATTGCGGAAAACGAATTTT
>JAUMHM010000004.1:16669831-16682235 GCA_032362435.1 Melikaiella ostensackeni
TCAACTGTTTGATGGAAGTTTGATCTTTATTGTTTGGAAATTCGATCATTTGGATGAAAATTCATCCTTTTAAATTTCAAATTCAAATATTTGACTAAAACTTCAATTACTGTATTAAAAATTGGTCTCTTTACTTGAAAGTTCTCAACTATTTGGCTATAAATGCAACTGCTTAGTTGAAATTTTTTAAAAATTAAACTATGTGATTTAAAATTAATCTTTTGGGTTTAAAGTCAAATATAATCTAAATCATTCGCGTCTTTAACTTGAAAATTCAACTCTTTTGTTGAAAATTCGCCCTTGGATTGAAAATGTGTACCCTTTAAGCTGAATGAGTATTGTTAAAAAAATTTTTTAGCTCTGAAGTTTATTTCAATTGTGCAAAGAATGTTTGAAAATCAATGAGAATTATGCATTTTATATTCCTTGACATATAAAGTTATTATTTCAGTCATTCAGTGTCTGATACCGCTTTTTTTTACTTGTCATTAAAAATTTTATGCGACTTCTTGTGAACTTTTCTCGAGAATCCATGCGACTCTTTTGTACCTTGATGCGACTAATGAGACTTTTTTGAAGACTTTCACTGGATTCGAGCCCTGTTTTTGAAATCCTATTACCATGAAGTCATCTGTATTTCACGATTTGAATGTATATTTTTAGATTCCGTAACATAAATATTGAATCTGCAGGATGCAACCACGATGCTGATGTTTTCAGGAATTCTGTACTTCATAAGAATTATGAGCAACTTATGTGTCAGGCGTAAATTGTTTTCCATTTATATTTTCTAATTTTTTACTCATAATATTTCAAGAGATTTATTACTCGTAAGATTTTGAAGTATGGTTTTTAAAATTCTTGAATATAATTGAATGTTTGGAAATGATCTTGATTATTATTAATATGTTTATAGGCAAAGAAATTGATCAATGGTGTTCGAATCCCTTTTCTGGTAATGGGAGATCCTGCGTATCCACTACTAACGTGGTTGATGAAGGGATTCATTTGCACAGAAGCTAGATCTGCAAACGAAGAGTCGTTCAATGCTTATATGAACGCGGGACGCGTGAAAGTGGGACTCGCCTTCGGAAGGTTGAAAAGTCGATGGAGAAGACTAGCAAAACGTTCTGAAGTCCATTATTCTTTTGTACCTGATATGGTTGCTGCCTGCTGTACATTGAACAATATTCTGGAAACGGAAAGAAATAGTTATGACAAAAATTGGGACAAACAAAGAAAATATGACGAACTATTATTTCCTCAACCCGAAAGAGATGACAATGTCCATGAAGAGACGGCTGATGGTAAACGAGTTCGAAATGTTTTGCTAGATATTGTTTCTCAATTGCCGAAAAGAAAATCGCTTCACTAGAATATCATTTCTTACAATTCCTAACGTTTAAATTCATGTAGGTTTCGAATTGACATACGATGATGTGAAAATTTTAATTGTTTTAAATGAAAATCATAAAATCTTGAACACTTCTAGATTTGAAATTGTTAGACTCTTTATTTATTGTCAAAAAATTATACATTATTCATATTTTTTGAAATAAAAATAAAATTGTATTTTCTATGTCGTAACTTCTGAATAAGTAGCTTTCAGTACCAAAAAACTGTGTTAGTTCCAAGCTTGTCTGATAGTACAATAAATAGACATTCTCAAATTTGATTTGTTTATTCTTGTAATTAATAGTAAAATACATACTTTTCGGAGAACAGTAGAACTGAAAATTACCACCTGGGAACAAATTGAACTTTTTTTAACGCATCTAACTACTAAAATTCATCAAAAGTATTTAAAAACTTTTGAAGCACCTATGCTAAAAATACCTGCCAGTCTTTATTTTTTGATTAATTTCTAAACAATCATGAGGAAATTTATAGCCAGGTTTTACGTATGTGAAGTTCCGAACGTTGAAATGAGAGGACTGTTTTTCTCAGATAATTTTTCTTACTTATTGTTTACGTTGAAATAAAAATAAGGTTTAAGTTTTTTAAATATGTATTGGACATGCAGGTGAAGTTCCAATTTAGGATTAATTACTGTTTTCCAATGTGCTTAAGAACAATTTCGTTTATTCAAACACCCGTACCTTTAATCAAAAATTGCACGGTGAAACAAAAAAATTCTGGAATTCGAAATCAATATAACGCGAAAAAGTAGCGCATTGGAAATCAAAATTAAAAATGCAGAGACTTTTTAAAATTCTATTGATCCACTTTTGTCACGGGAAAGTTTTCAAGTACCCGAAATTTTCATTAATAATTTACGCAGGTGCTAGGAAATTGTTCGAAAATAAAGGTGAATTAAATGGAAATTACCTCTTGGAAAATGAATGATTAAAATACTCAAAAAAATTAGTCATTTTTCACTTCTACAAATGTAAAAAAAATTTTAAATAAAGAAAATTTGAAAATTCTGCAAACAAAAAAATTTGTAAACATCTTTTTTTGAGCACGGGTAACCAAGCTGAATATCTATCGATTCCAAATTAATTATACTTTTTCAGGATCTAAATACGCAACTTCTTCGCGTTGAAACGATTTCGAATTTCAGAACTGTTTATAATTGACTTATCTCAATAAGTAGTTTTAACTGAAATCAGAACTTAAATGACAAACGTGTGTAAAACTTTAAACATTGTTCCAATTTGATAAACTGTGAAAACTTAACTAATGCAAAGGACCCTTGATCTATTACAATCGTTCAGTGAACGAAAGGACGGTAAGTATCCAGTATCACGAAGTTTCACTACCTGTGCAGGTTTTATGCTGATGTATTCCTCTCTATTTCGTGATTTTCACAGTCCCTTTTTTCTAAGTTATTTTTTTCAACGTTGCGTTTTCGAATTTCGTTTTCATCAACTGCCTTTTGTTTTTCGTAGCCTTTCTCAATGCCGCCTTCTTCAAATGTACTCGTGTCTGATTCAAATTTAGGTACGTCGTTCTTTTCCCTTGACAGGATAGCCTGGAAATATTCCGGGATAACCATATGCATTAGGTGCACCATGGAAGAAAGGTGGCGGCATGCAAAAACTGCCTGCCGTTTGAGCTGGCATTTGAGAATGGTTCTGCGATATAGCAAATGCCTAGAGCAAAAGCAAGCAATTTTGTTGCAGGATTCTCTGCAAATCTTCTGTTTCTCTATTTTGCATTTTTTCTTGATGAGAAATTACAGTTTTTGTATCTTCTGCTCGTTTTGCAATGAGAGCTTCGAAAATTTTCTTCTTTTCGTCCTCCATCGCCTGTCGGCGTTTCTATCTTTTTTGGTGGAGAGATTCTTCCTCACTATCTTTTACTAGATTTTCGTCTATTCCAAGAGTACAATCAGCAGAACCTCCTTCTGCGTTTTCAGATTCGTCTTGTTTCATTTCTTCAGTGGATTCTTCTAGACTATCCTTGTTGGCGCCCATTTGTTCTTTCACAATAAAAGCTCCCAACTTTGATGGCTCTGGAGGAGGTAGTGACAGGTCTTCTGTATCCAAATCAAAGTTTTCTATTTCAAATAAATCTGTTTCAGATTGAACAGAATCATCAAAATGCTGAACTTCTTGTTGAGATGCTAGCAGCAAATTTTCATGAGCTGGTGGCAAATTTTCGTCATCTGACACCGAATCTGGATCAAGTTGGTTGTTATCCAGTGCTGGCTTTTAAAAGACTCTGCTTATAGGAAATGTGAATTCGTCGAAGCAGATTTTGGAGCCGTTGAAGATGATTTTCCTGGTCCACTCTGTTTAACAAGAACGTTCCTTGCAGAGTCTACACCTCTTTTGTTAGCTGATGGTCTAGAGCCGTAAATTTCATGCATGGCTGAATAATGAACCCAGTAAATTTTCCCACCAGCACCACTCCTTTTTAGCGAATTTTGAATTTTGTTATACTGATTTGTAAGAAAAAAATAAACACAAAATTTTATTTCAAACCTGCCCTTTCTTCAAAAGACATCTTCCTTTAAAAACCTTGCATTCGATTATACAATCTTTCAACAATCAAAAATTTTCTTGTGGACTATATAAAACATTGAAGTTTGAAGAAATTGGAAATATAATTACATAAAAAATATGTACATATGGACCAGTACATGTTAGGAATATCAGAATTTGTGATTAGTCGTTCGATTTTAATAAAACTTGGTGAAATTATAGTGCTTTATAAGAGACATTTCAGGCTCAGAGGATTTTTTTTTAATTTTTAGATTTTAGGAGCTACGCCATATTGAATTTTTGGGTTGGATTTTTTTTCAATTATTGACATTTCTGGAATTTATGATTGAATTTTGTTAAAATATATAAGTATTAGATATGAAATTATAAATTTTCATACTCTAAAATTTTTAATAAAAAATTGTGAAATTTTCGCTGAAAAAAAGTTCAAACAAATTTTTGGTTCAGTTTTTCCTGGATTTTTCTCCTTTTAATTTAAGTTAAGGTCGGATATAAAGATTCCTTATGAAATCACCTTTCATTTAAATAAAAAAATGATAGGGCTCTTCTGGTTTTAGAGATATCGTCATTTTAGTGAGGCCATACGCTTTGCTGTGCTGCCACTGCGGCCACTGACAAACGATAGAAGCTGCAAATTTTGTTTCATCTTCTTGGAAAATTTGTTTCAAGCTCAGTGTGGCTTGGGCTTATTACATAAGGGTGCGTGAAATGAAAAAGAAACGGTTAACTTGTAATATGATAATTGTTGTAATCAAGTTGCATCAACAAACACCAAATATTACAGATTTCTCATTTTTAGAGGATATTTCGGCATTAATATTTCTTACTTTTATCGAAAAGGGATACAAAAATATGTCTTCCGTTATTATTTGTTAATTTTAAAACGAAATTATATTAACAAGTGATCACTGTAGACATTAACAGGCATAAAATCATATCACTGCTGACACTGGATGACAAATCCTTATGCAATTTGTTTATACAGGTAAAATTAAGAAATAATACTAAGTGACAAACTTTCCGTACTAAATTCTCATAAATCTCACCGGCAACATAAATTAAGGTCAAGTAAGAGATCAAATTATTTTTTGTTGAATTCAAATGTTCGTAATGGATATTTGTTCACATAATCTGTTTCTAAAATTAACAAACAATATCGGGAGACATACTCGTAGTTTTGTGATCAAGTATCACATTCTCGAAGAAAGTAAGTAATATTTATGCCGAAATATTTTTTACAAATGAGCAATTTATAATATTCAGTGTTTGTTAATAGAACTTTCTTTTGAATATATATTTATAAGTATTGAAACCAAGCCACGCTACGCATAGATAAAAAAATTTTCCAAGAAAATGAAACAAAACTTGCAGCTTCCATCGTTTGTGTGTGGCTGCACTGGCAGTACAGCGCAGCGAATGGTCTCACTAAAATGACGATATCTCTAGAATCAGAAGTCTCCATCATTTCTTTCATTCAAATGAAAGGTGCTTTCATGAGGAATCTTTATATCCTATTTTGAAAAAAAAAACATAAAATTGAGAATTTGACGAAAAATTCATTAAAATATTTGCTTGGACTTTCTTTCAGGCGGAATTTCACCATTTTTTATTGAAGAATGTATAGTTTGAAAATGTATAATTTCATCTCCAATATCTCCAAATTTCAACAGAATTAAATCATCGGTTCCGAAAATGTCGATAATTGAAAAAAATTCAACCCAAAAATTCAATATGGCGCAACTCCCAAAATTTTGAAAATGTAAAAAATCCCATAAGTCCAAAATGTCTCTCATATTATAGCACGATAATTTGACTAAATTTTATTATAATCGAAATACAGTAAAGCTAAATAGGGAATGTACATCAACAGAAAAAATTGGTTCTTCTCAAAAATATTGAAACGTAATTGTTATTTCATATTGTATTTTATAATTTAGTAATAATTTTCGCTTCGTCATGCATCATATTTTTTTATGAGCGCATAGTTGAAATTTATTTTGCAAGTAAGCCAGCATGAAAACTTTAATTTAATCTATTTAATCAAAGCTTTCACAAACCAGAGCAGCATCTCAAGAGAGGACTCCTGGGAGAGCTATTAGAAGAAAAACGGCACCCAGTAAACGATAAAGTTTAAGATATTGGGAAGCTATTATTTCCCGTCTTTCAGTTTATTACAAATTATTTCAACTATTCAGGAAAAATACAATTTTGTAAGAAATCAAGAATTTTTATAACTTTAATCTTTTCAACCTTCAATATCCGATAATATATGAATTTCATGTTTTTTGAATGCTATTTAGACAAGCATAATCTCAAATGCAACTTACCTTTCATGGTTTTCAATCGGGTTTCAATTTGATCAGCACTTCTCACGTACTCATGTGCACGCAAATCCTCCGAAAGAAATTTCATTATTGTTTTATGACGATATTCCTCACCATCCATTTTATTAATTACTTTTCTTTTTTTAAAAACTTGTAATAAGCAAGCACTTTCTTTGGTTGACCAATTAGAACCTTTTCCTCTATTGCAATTGCTACTCATTTTGGAAGATTTTCAAAGCTATTACAGGAAAAAGTTACTTTTAATAAGAGAATCTTCTACATTTTATAAAAAATTTATAAGAAATAAACTCAAAAGCGAAACTATGAACATAACCTCAATATTCTTTCGAAGTGGGAATAATAACGATTTTCACAAAATATGTAGTTACTTAGTACTTACCTCTCATGCAACTGAGTTTTTCATTGAAGAATCCTTTTAGTTATTATACTAATAACTGTTTTTATAAAATAAATATAAATATTGTGAATCAACAAAACGCGCAACCACGTGTAACGCGGCAACACAAACTTACCGACGATTTCGAAGTACGGGAATGTTGGCAGCCCTGCTTTTACGCGTCTTTCGAGACTTAACTTAGCCTACGCTTTTTACGATTTACGCTTGTTATGTCTTCTCCAAGCGTACGGTGTGAGTACATTCAATGGTCAAAATGTGCATTTATTTATAAAAATGGTGTATATAATTAACAGTTTTCATCACAATAAAAAATATTACAGCAAGTAGTCTTTGCAAGACATTTCAAGTAGATTTCGTAAAAAAACCAAGCCTTTTCATTAAAAAATGGTCAAAATGTGCATTGGTAATAAAGACTGCTTAGAAAATTAACAGTTTCTGTCACTATGAAAAATATGACCGCAAAAAGTCTTTGGCAAGATATTTGTAGTTTATACCGCAAAATAATAAAGCGTATCTATAAAAAAAAAATACTCCAAATGTGCATTTGTTTATAAAAATTGTATAAATAATCAGTAAACAGTAGCTCTTTTCATCTTATTGTGAGTGCATATTAATATATGTCATAATCCATGAAAAATCTCTGAATTTAAAATAGCTAATCAGTGCGAGTCACGGAAAAACGACTTTTGTTCATTAGTTTGTTTATAAGATTATAAAAGAAATCGTTCTTGCCACTAAAAATTAAAAATTATTAACAATATTATTAACATTATTATACATTATAACATTATAACATTATATACAACATTATTAACCCACTAAACATTATTTTTAGTTAGTTATTACATCAATTCATGGCCTGTTTAAATGAATTGGAAAGTCTTAAATTACGGTCTAGCGTGTTTGGAATAACTCGGCTACACCCCGTTCTTGATCGGTCGTAAAAACACTACTCTGCCTCCTCGGTGAATACAACGTAATATACTATTTTTCTTTGATTCTTCTTTGAAAAAATTTATATTTTACAGAAGATGAGACACTACAAGTAAAATAATCATCGTGATATGTGTTGTTAATATGAGAAATGCCCACTACACGTAAAAAATATTTGAAGAGACTGAAAAATATTGAAAAATAAGCGCGTGAAAAGAACGAGCAGAATTTTTTATGTATTTTTTAGAAAAGCGACCTGACTCGTGGCACGGTTCTCTCGCGACTTCTCACGAGAGAAGTCTTAAGATGAAGTTTGAGATTTTGACAGGGCCCGTCTGTTTGCAATTGTAACGTTCCGCCACTTTTATATGAAATCAACGGAACAATAATTGTTTTGCCTCACAATGAGTAAACGTACTTTGGCTACAGGAGGAGTGCCACCCCAGTTAATTAGAGGCGCATGAATGAGCCTAATCACGATTAGTTATGTCTGAACTTGTCATTCTTATGTTAAATAATCAGCAAGTATACGTGCTTCAGCTGCATGAAAAGTGTAATTCCAGATAATTGAAGCGTGCGAATAGCTCAAGCACGCTTAGTCATGTCTGACGGCCAACCCACTTATGACCCTCAATGCGCCAATAATTCTCTCAATGCGGGGGTGGCTTTTCATCATAAAAACCCCCGAAAATGTAAACACGAGCTCAGCCTGATATCCGTCGCCGTTTCTTTCTGTTCATCTCTGAGTTCAGTCTGTTTTCCGTCGACGTTTCGTTCAATTTATTGCGAATTTTCGCTAAGTACTCCGCCGACTCCTGGCCCGTCAACCTCCAAATCAATTTAGTTAATTTAATCAATGTGCTACTATATCTTAATCCTGTTTCCTCGAAACTGTGTGAAATTATGAAATAGTAAAATTGGTTTACTGTAAAAATTGTTGAATGTGAAAATCGTATTACTGCTGTCTCATTGAGTACAAAAGTGTAATTCGTGAAAGAACGTGAAGTCCTGGGAGACTGAAATTCTAAAACGTCTTGGTGCAACTAAACCTTTCTAAGATTATAGAGATTTTTACTTGATCGAATAAACGATTGTTCTAATAGAAAATTGACTCAAATACTCTCTCCCTCTCTCTCTCGATTTTCCTCAATCCTGCTTCGGTTAAGTTGAAGTAATTATTATCATTTTAATTATTTTAATGATCGCCGAGCAAAAACGAGGATCTGTCTTTTATATCAAAGAGAGAAAAACAAATAGAAGTCAAAATTTTCTTTCCATTCTTAAATTGAAGTAAGATAAGAGGCAGGGTGAAAATTTTAAAATATTTTCGAAATTAATGAGTAAATTAAATCCTAAGATAGTAATAAGTAAACAAAAAGAAATTATCAAAAAAACTTGTAAAACAAAAAACCAATCTGATATAAAATAGTTATAAAGGAAGAATTCGAATTGATTAATGAATAATAAAATTTAAAATTTACTCACACATACACTTGTAAAAAAAATTGTATAACAAGAACCTGCACGAGGAATTGCCCGAACTTGTCATAATCAATAAATTTCAACTATTATATCTTACGAATAATAGTTAAAACAAACAATTTGACAAATAATTTCCTCATACTACACACTTGTCAATAATCATAACAGGGATAGAGCTCGAGTGGGCACTGGTCGGTTATGATTAACATATTTCATCTGTTAATTCGTTACAATTACAGCCGGAATACGCGACTCATTAATACACAAAAAATTTCTCACGAAATAAATTGACATCAATCATACCAGGAAATTACCTCGAGTAGGCACTAGTCCGTTATGATAAAAATACTCCATATGTTGATTCGTTAAGAGTAATAGCCGAAATACGCAATTTATTAATACACAACAGATCTCTCAACAATAAATTTGGAAAAATCAAAACAGGGAATGAGCTCAAGTAAGCACTAGTCGGTTATGATTAACATACTTCATTTGTTAAGTCGTTAGAATGACAGCCGAAATACGTAACTTTTTAATATATAAAAGATTTCTCACAAAATAAATTTGCGAGAATCATAACAGGGAATGAGCTCGAGTGGGCACTAGTCGGTTATTATTAACATATTTCATCCGCTAAGTCCTTAGAATAACAGCCGAAATACGCAACTTATTAACACACACAAAACTTCTCACAAAATAAATTTGCAAAAATCATAACAGGAAATGAGCTCGAGTGAGAACGAGTCGGTTCTGATTGATATACATATATTTCATCTGTTAATTTGTTAGAATAACAGTCGAAATACGCAACTTATTAATACACAAAAAATTTGTTACAAAATAGATTTGCAAGAATCATAGCAGGGAATGACCTCCGGTGGTTCCACGAAATAATCACGCCTTCAGAAGCAATCCTGGATAAAACCGCGCAACTTTATTCGAAATAAAAATAAAAATGTCTCAGAATTCATCAACAGCAGGTAATAGTACCTTTGAAAATTATTCGCCGCGCTGGGAAACAACGACGCGAAATTCAAGAGCATATCGAGCTTCGAAATAATCTTGTTAATTTGACTGAAGAACTAGAAACTAAATCCGCTGAAAATCAAACAAATATCAGCCCAAATTCCTGGAAGAAGTTTCCTGAAATTTTCGAATCAATGTTAAATAAGGCCGAGAAATCTGTCAAACATACGAAAAAATCATAATATACTCAATCTTAAATTTTAAGTCAATAATTTCATGAAATTATAAGAGGAAATTGAATGGGAAGATTTCGTAAAATTTGTTTGAAAATAAAAGAACTATGGAATTTTGGAAAGACATTGAAAATTTTCTCACATATTAACGAGAATCAGACGCAAAATCAAGACTCGTCAGAAATCCATTGAACTTGTTCATATATCTATCTAATCTATCTATCTATCTATCTATCTATCTATCTATCTATCTATCTATCTATCTATCTTACTATCTATCAATATATATATATATATATATATAGTTGAAAAATAGGTTATATAACCACCGCAGGCTCCTACTGGAAGCAAATACCATATAAATGACATTAGCCTTCAACAGAAACGCGGTAAAACAAACCTATGACCACGTCTCACAACCGTGAGATGGGTGGTCACAGCGTATGATGAAATTATAACGACAGGCCGGCGAAACCCTCGTGTGTCTTAAGAACGTGAAGCGAACCAAGATGACCGCCCTCTGCATCCATCTCGCAAGTGCCTCGACATGTTTTTGACACGCGGGTATGGCTTTGAGGTTACGAACCAGTGATGGCTTCGCTCCTCCGAGAGCACCAATCACAAGGACAATAATTTCGACCGAATATTTTGGGTATAATCGCTTCAGCCCACTTCTAAGGTCTTGATACCTCTTCTCTTTTTCCTCCTCCGCAGTTGTGATGTTTTATTTTGCCGGAGTTGTGAATTCGATCACGAACATAGCTCGCGCCTCGAAGTATCAGAGAACGATATCAGGTCTCGAGTGTGTGACGGAGACAGCTGTCCGAAAATCCTAGTTTAAAAAAATTTGACACTTCTCATTTTGGACAATTGACTCTATCGCCTCTGGAGCGTTCGGCGGAGTAGGGTCGTGGCCAACACCATAAGAGCGGCAAAGATGGTAGTGAAGCACTCTTAGGGCCGCATTGTGCGGTTACGGCATACTAACGTGGAAATGACACCGTCTTGACGCGCGAAACTTACTCTCTGTACCTGAGTTAAGTCCTAAAGATCTGAAAAGAGCAAAAGTTAGCTCCTTTGACAAGTGCTGACCTTCTACATTTCTGTAGAAGTTTCCGTGCATTTTCTTGTCGAGATGTTGTTGGCGGAAGTATTTAACGTCTGCTTCCTTTATTTAGACTTTTGAAAGTGTGTCATCTAGATGGATTAGTGCCCTTTCCTCATTTCTGATGTCAAGATTCAGGCCAAGGGTCCCTGATGCCTGCTCCGCGGCTTTGTAAAGGAAAGCTCATTTTCCAATTATCTCGTGTTGTCTGACCATTTGTAGGAAAGGATCTCTTCCATTTGCAACTTCGTAGGCTGTATCCACGACAATTCGGTTATAAAGACTCTGGATATTTAGAATTCCGCGTCCACCTTGACGGCGTGGCATGTACAATTGCGGAATAGACGAATTTATATGCAAGCTCTTCTGCATATGCATGATTTTACGTGTGGTGATATTAAGGGCCACCAGCTCATGCTACGTCCATGGAACTACCCCAAATGAGTAAAGTAGAACCGGGGCGGCAAGCATGTTAGTTGCAGATACCTTGTTTAATGCCGACAGATTGGAAGACCAAATCCGTCGAAGGCGATTTTTGTATCTCTTTTGGAGAGATTCCTTTACTGATGTTGCGTCCTGAATGCGGCTCTGGGGCCCGCCTAGGTACGGATAGGGCTCTCCAATATGCAGATGTCTAATAACATTGGTATCTACGAGTTCAGGGTCATCAGAAACGCCTTTAATTCGTCCTCGCTTCAGGTGAATCTTGGCACACTCGTCTAGTCTAAAGTCCATACCAATCTCTTTTGTGTACCCCTCGACGACATCTAGAGTACTTTGAAGTTGGCTCTTGCCTTTGGCATACATCTTCAGGCCATCCATATGAAATATATGAGTAACCTTATGCTCGCGATGATGAGTTCTTCCGCAGAGGTATTCAGGAGAATTGCGTAGTGCGAGAGATAGTGGCAGAAGCGTGATGCAAAAGAGGAGGGGGCTCATGGTATCGCCCTGAAAGACGCCCCTCTGGTAGGTGACGCTGTTCGTTGTCAC
>JAUMHM010000004.1:16689725-16711801 GCA_032362435.1 Melikaiella ostensackeni
GACGTTTCTGGATCCTCTTTCCAGCGACATTCTATTTGGCCAAACTTTTCTTTTGTAATGATTACCACGATCCCGGCTGTCCCATGAGTACAAGAAACAAGGATACTTCGTATTTCCTGACTGCTGTCTCAGAAGCATTGAAAGAACTTTGAAATCTCCACACATTTGCCATTTATGTTATTTGTGCTTGATTTATTCAAAGATTGATTTTCATATTACTGTGAAACTCTTGGAGATTTGTTGAATAAGCTATCTGTATCGATGCATATGCGTTTGTGTTTTGCAATAAAACGGACTTCAGGCTTCGTTTTGGAATCTTAACGTTAAAGTATTTTGCATACATATCCCAATTTTTCTCAGTAATGTTCTTCCGATATTTTGAGATTTCATATTTCGTACAAATGTAACAAAACTGATCCTGATTGTTCACACAACTGTGCGTTTTTCAAGTTTTTTATTTCATTCTTGGAAGTCATGGTTATTTTAATCTTCGCACGTTAAAGATCCTAGCCCGATCGCAGGCGAGTCCACCGTCCTGGAGATGATAACCCTCATACTCTTTGCTCATACCTCCCTAGGGCTGAGTATGAGGGCTCTCCGACTGATAAGGGCAATGTCAACTCATTGCCAGACACACTACGGCTCCATTCTCACACCCTGAAGTCCCCCTGCAGGGCAGCGCGCCTTCACTGGCTTCCCTACTGACTGGGCTGGAAGGTGGATCATTCTACCCAAGCCTTTTTAGGGCTGTTGTCATTACCCCTAATACCTACTGTAGCAGCAGGTATTGACACTGAATTTTTGAGTAAATTCAATTAATGCGAATAAATGGAACCTGAGTCCGTCGATTTATAAATAAATCATAGCAAAAGGGGCTCAGAACTCATGGTACACGAGAAACGAAGTAAGTTTTCTTACGAAGAATATTATGAGGAAAACTTTTCGAAGAGGATTGTCGTAATAAGGTATTTTTTAAGAATACCTGAGATTTGTTCGTTATTATGTCGATCTGACTAGAAAACTAGGTTCTGCGACTCAAAATCCATAAAAATACTGGCCTACAAGTTGTTGCTTGAACAATATTTTTTGGAGGTTATGTCACGAAATTTTTAGTAATATTACTAATCTGACTTCATTTTTTTAATTCAGCGGCTTGAAATCCATAAAAAGAGAGAGAGAAAGAATTCATTGTCAATATTCTGTTTTTAAAACTCTGAATTGGAGGAAATTGATCATTTATTCTTGAAGCTTATTCCTAATCCACTTTACAACTTATTTGAGGGTCAATCTCTGAAAAAATACCAAGATACGAAGACCCGTCAAATTCTATGGATGCTAAAGGGAACGTGCTTGTCGATTTTTCATCCGCTCGTCAGCAGTTGAGACAACACGTACGAAGGGTCTTTTCAGATTTCCAAGCGTCTTTCGCGAAAGGTCAATATTTTCCTTTGAAGCGTCGTCTAACCTCGAGGCATCGCGACGAAAGACTGAGCGTTTTATCTCGATCACACTTTAGTAAAGCCAATGGGACAACAAAGACGAATAAGCGAGAGTTCTTCACGTTGAAAATCAAATTGCGATTTTCAAAATTCCAATAGTACTATTCTTGTTATTTTATTGAATCTGACATCTTCAGATTTATCACAGCACAGTGATCTGAGAGACACCGAAAACTTGCAAAAATTCAAGATTTCGTCGGATCTGTATGAAACTTGGTATGAGAAGATTCTTGAGGTCGCTGATTTCAATGTTGACGTTAAGAATTACAAATTCAAAATGGCGGATCCAATATGGTGGACAAAATTTTAAATTTTTTACAGATATGCCTAAAATTTGGTACAAGGGGGTTCTTAAGATCGCTGATTTCGAATTCGACGAATTCAAAACGGCGGATCCAATATGGCGACTAAAATTATAGATTTTTCACAGATTTGCCTAAAACTTGGTGCAAGGGTGTTCCTAAGGTCGCTTTCTTCGATTTCGACGTCAAAAGTAAAAAGTTCAAAACGGCAGATCCAATATGGTGGCCAAAATTATAAATTATTCATAGATTTGTTTAAAACTTGGTACAAGGAGGTATTTAAGGTCGCTGATTTCGACTTGGAAGTCTAAAGTTACAAATTCAGAATGGCGGATCAAATATTTCGGTAAAAATTTTAAAATTGGCACATATTTGCCTTAGTTTGGTACAAGGCGGATTTTGAGGTCGCTAATTTCGAATTTGATGTCCGAAATTACAAATTCATAATTGCAGCTCTAATATGTCAATCAAAATTTTGAATTATTTACAGATTTGTCTGAAACTTGGTACAAGGGGGTTTTTGAGGCCGCTGACTTCGATTTTGACATGAAAAGTTACGATTTAAAAATAACGGATCCAATATAGCAGCCAAATTTAAATTTTGTTTCAGATTTGCCTAAATCTTGGTACAAGGGGGATTTTAAGGTCACTGATTTCGATTTCGACGTCAAAAGTAACAAATTCTAAATGGTGGATTTAATATCACGGCCAAAATTAAAAAATTAATATATATTTGCCCTAATTTGGTACAAGAGGGATTTCGAGGTAAATAATTCCAATTTTGACGTCTGACGTAACAAATTCAAAATAGCGGATCCAATATAGTGGCAAAAATGTTTAATTTTCCACAGATTTGTCCAAAATTTGGTACAGAGGTATTTTTGAGGTCGCTGATTTCGATCTTGATGTGAAAAGTTGCAATTTAAAAATAGCGGATCTAATATGGCGGTCAAAATTTAAAAAACTTTTCCCAATTGCCTAAAACTTGGTACACGGAGATTTCTGAGGTCGCTGATTTCGATTTTCACGTGAAAAGTTACTGTTTAAAAATGGCGGATCCAATACGGCAGCCAAAATTTTTTAATTTGTACATATTTGCCTTAATTCGGTATAAGACGGACTTTGAGGTCGCTAATGTCAACTTTGACGTCTTAAGTTACAAAATCAAAATTGCGGATCCAATATGTCTACCAAAATTACAAAGTTTTTACAGATTTGCCTAAAACTTGATACAAGGGAGTTTTTGAGGTTGCTGATTTTGATTCTGACGTAAAAAGTTACAATTTACAAAAAGCGGATCCAATATGGCAGCCAGAATTTACATTCCTTAAGATTTGCCTAAAACACGGTACAAGGGGGAATTTTGACATCGCTTATTTCGGCTTTGACGTCTGAAATAACAAGTTCAAAATGGGGGATCTAATATGGCGGCCAAATTTTATAATTTCTTGACAGATCTACCTGAAACTTTTTACAGGGAGATTTGTTGGGTCGCTGATTTCGATTTTGACGTGAAAAGTTAAAATTTATAAATGGCAGATCCAACATGGTGGTTAAAATTTTAAAATTTTCTCCCTGAAACTTCATACAAGGGGGTTTTTACGGTCACTGATCTCAAATTTGACGTCGAAAGTCACGAATTCAAAATGGCGGATTCAACTTGGCGGCAAAATTTTTCACTTATCACAAATTTGCCTAAGACTTGGTAGAAGGGGGTTTTTGGCGTCGCTGATTTCGATTTTGACGTCAACAGATACAAATTCGAAACCGCGAATTTAATATGGCGGCCAAAATGTTAAATTTTTCACGGATTTACATAAAACTTGGTACAAGGGGGTTTTTGAAGTCGCTCATTACGACTTTAACGTCTAAAGTTACAAATTCAAAATTGTGGATCCAATATAGCAGCCAAATTTTAAATTTTTTCACAGATTTAGCTTAGCTTAAAACAACGGGGTTTTCTAGATCACTAATTTCGATTGTGACGTCAAAAGTTATCAATTCTATATGTCGGATACAATATGGCGGCCGAAATTTCTGAATTTTTGCATATTTACCTAAAACTTAGTAAAACGGAGTTTTTGAGATCGCTGATTCATTATTCACGTTAAAAGTTATTATTTCAATATTGTGTGTCTAATATAGGATATGAAATTGCAAATTTTTAAAATATTTCAATGAATCTCAGTGAAAATTGGGTAAGTAACTTGGATTTTTCAAGCGTAGTTCTTAATTTGTATGCCTACAGTAAGCCTGAAAAAATGGTAGTATCCAGGATCTACTACGTGGAGGTTGCAATACTATTTTAGATTACTTATTTTGGGGTGCTTGATTAATGTGATTCCTCTAATCTCTCACAATTTGGAATGATATTTGGAATAAGTCAAAAAACCCTTTTTAACCAAGTTTTCATACCCTTGTAGAAATAATCGATTGGACCCGATTTATAACGATTTATAGTAATCAGGTGTTGAATCGTTTTAAATTGCTGCTAATCGCAGTTAGGTTTTTTCAATTAATTTCAATTGTTCTCAGTTGTGAGGATTTTATCCCAAATGGTTCCCAATCAGGTGCGTGCAGAAGAAGCAAGTGCGCGCCTGCGCACGAAACTGTAATGCAAACTTTGAAATTAAATTTATGAAATGCGTGAAAAAAATTGCAAAAAACCTCTTCTTTATCAGCTCTTGTTAAGGTGCCTTAGTTTTTATAATATTAAATTGAAAATTTGTTTATTTGAAAATGTTTCCCCTTTTTTCAGTATGTACATATTTCCCTTTTTACATGACGTTATAAGCACTTGATAATAAATTTCAAATTTTGCATTTTTTTTGGTTATGCATAAAACGTTGTTGTGTTCACCGTTTTCATGAACATCAGTATATTGTTTCACGAAAACGGAATACATGAAGCTGAAGTTGGAAAATATTGAAAATGTACTTACGGATTAATTTCAATAAGTTTCTTTTTATTTGAATTTGTAAATCACTTTTTTCATGTGCTACTACGCTTTATCTCTTTTCAAATCGTTGTTATCGTTGTCAACATTGGAATCCAAGAACATAACCTCTACACTTTTTGGTGTCAGCGGCAGTGCGGCACGCGTCAAACTTAACCTGAAAGTTGAAACTACGCATGTTTGTCGGCTGGCGCGTCGTGTTTAGTGATGTTTAGTCGTGTGGACGTGTTTCAATTTTATGAATAAAGTTTTAGTACGCGTACAAAATGTTTTTTTAAGAACAATACCTCACGGGAAATCTGAAAGGCGAAAGAAGGTATGTTACGGAAGCAGATTTTAGGCACCCTCCACAGGCATCCAAACCCAAAGAGGTTAAATCTGAAGAAAAAGTATAAGGTGCTCGGAGACGATCAGACTTATTATTCGACGGGATTACTATTCGTAGCAGGTAGGAGAAAATAATATTTTATTTTCTGAAAAAAAAAAATTTTCAGTACCTTCTTTTTTAAATTACATTGATACTTACGTGAAGTATGACCCAAAAATCTGCTGCAATAAATTTTATAAACTAAGGTTAGTTTTTGTTTCAAATTTTTACTACAAGCGTTTTCAAACCTATTTATGTGCACCACGTGGTTGACTAAATATAAATACAATTTTTAAACATACATATTGACTGCGGCAAGCAATATTTGTGTGTTACATTCATGAATTTTATTTTTTTTATCAGAAACTCTCTCCAAATTGAAAGAAGTGGTAGAGAATCAAAGACCACGTTTTAATGCTAAATATTTAGTCAGAGTCATCGACCGATGCAAATACAGCAGAACGAAACGTGATTGATGTAAGTATATTTATGTATAAGAACATAGAACTTGAATTGTACCCTTCACATATAAACTTATAACGAGGTTTACTAATAAATATTTCATTTTTTTATGTGATGAATAATTATTCATTTTTCTCAGTAATATCTGATGTCGAAAAAAGTGTTTTATTATTTCTGTTCTTTCTTTTCATCTTACAGAAGAATCACCAAGCTGTTAAATCAGCACAAATCAATGAGGGAATCCGAGAAAAAAAAGAATTGCGCATGAAAACTTATGAGAACAGTTCATTAAAACTTTCACTCTCAAACAAAAACATGGGAATTATATCCGAGCCGAAAAATAGAAATTTTTTAAATAAAGGCCAGTAAATGTACCCCAAAATGGACTCACTCTGCGCAGAACAAGAAAGCATTCCTACTGAGAAAAAATCACCAAAATTTAAATCCATACACACGAACCGAAAGCAGCCTCCTCCAGTAAGTCACTCTCCAGCATAACCGTCAGAATTAAGTATCTTATCAGGAAAGATTGAAACTCCTACTCATTTACAAAATACAGTAGGAAGAGAGATACTGCAAAGAGGAATTACTAATCAGAAAGTCGACCCAGCAAACTTGAGTGCACCTTTAAGGAAAATGTATCAACAAACAAAGGTACTTCTTCTGGAAATTCATTTTCCTCTTTCAATGTTTCAAAATCGGACCAAACGATCTGGAAGTTAAGTAAATTGCTAAAGCAGCAGTTAAAAATAGTGGACGAGCAGCGAATAGAAATTCGGGACCTTAGGGAAAAAATTGATGAACTACATGTAGGAATGAAGAACAGTTTTGAAGAATTTGAAGGAAAAATATCTTAAATACAATAGTAAACATTAATCACATGGTCGCGAGGTGATTGAAGAGGAAATAAGTTTATTGATAAAAATGTTAATATCTTTATGAATGTTATTTCAAAGCTGTCAGCGATTCATCTTTTTCGCTTTTTGTCACCTCTTAATTCGTTCACTTATATTTCTGTACAAATTGTACTGCATTATACATATTGTATTTTACATTATACATACAGGTACTGCATTGTACATATTCTTATTTCGTTCCTTTACCTCATTTTTCGGTTGTAAAATGTTTAGATACAAATTCTTGTATCAAAAATTTCCTGATAGCAAAATTGTATTTCCAGTTTTCTCAAATTAATATAATTAAAAAACGGAAGCCTTAAGGTAAACGTCTCAGTAATCGTAATCTTAGTACCAGTAATCGTTACGCCGCCTACCTTTTTTGCTTATTAACAAATTTTACTGACTGCAATACATTCCCAATACTATAAAAAGGTAAAACTGAATGTTTTTTATCATTAAATGTAATTTTAAACATGTTCTTTCACCAAAAATTTAGGTTATTACTCAAATTTCACGAGTGCTAGAACCGTTTCAATTACTGAGACATCTGCTTTGATAGATGAGTGTTTCAATGCATTAAAGTTCAAAATTGTATAACGGTGGGTTAAAACTTGACAAAAAAAATTTTTTAATAAATAGCGTCAAAATTACAATAAATTTCAAATAAATGATTTAAAATTATATAATTGTATTACAGATCATAATTAGTTGTCATACTACAGGAATTGCTTTTAATAGGAAGCGTGAAAATTACAATAATTGTAAATGTAAATCATACAAAATTATATAGTTTGAAGTTGAAAGTTTCTGTCACGCTACAAACATTTTAATTTGAAAAAAATTACATCTTTTCAGCAAGGATCTTCAAAAATCATGACAAAAGCACTGTTCCATCTCCGTACTCCCCTTCAGGATTTTTGAGAAAGTCGGATGATCACGTAAATATTTTATATTAGTATATATGTACTTTATCTTTTATTCTCTTTAAGGATATGTGATAATTATGATTGCTTATGATGAAAGCAATTTAGATCATCTTTAAATTAACAAAAAAATGATTCTTTTTTATCGACTCCATATTTTTTAAATTTTGTGAACAAAAGAACATTTCTCAGACGTCTTTTTTTTATTTTTTCCTACTATTTTCCAAAGTTTCATCGAAAAATATTTATTATTGTGCAAAAAACCTGGAAAAATTAAATTGCTTATATCATAAGCAATTGTAAGTTCTGCATGCTCTTAATTCGTGGGACGTATTTGTTCTTTAATTTCTTTTACCTTCTTATTCTCTTAATTAAATTACATTAAAATTAAATTAATTGTGTATTTTTGCAGATGTTACGAAATACTGGCTGGAATCTTTAAATCATTTGGAGAAAGCTGTGGCCTTTGAAGTGAGTCGAGTTAAAAGATATATTTCTGCCAAAATTGCGGACCTACAGAGACCGCCTGGCTCAAGTAATGTATAATTAGGAAATTAATTCTAAATAAATCTTAATTTCCAAAATGCAAAATAATAACTGTTTTTTGATTTGCAGAACGAAAACGAAAATTGAAGGCAATACTAAGCGTTTCAGAAAACTGACCTTCATTTATGAAAAATGAGAAATTAGATGGCGATATGGATCTAGATGTTCTTCCATCCAGCGAGGGCGACGTCGATGTACTTTCAATTAGCAGCGAAACACGTGTACATACTTTAGATAAAAAATGGGTACTTGGATTGACGTACCCACATTTTCAAATACTGAAAACAATGATCCTTCCTGGATCACGTCTGAAGGCAATATTAGATATTAAAATACGTTCTTTTTTTAATAATATCGAAAGTTTATTCTATTACATTATATTGTTAACTGAAAAAATGAATATTTGGCTGAACTACCAATTCGTGATATGTGTATAGAAATACAGTACCGGTCACGAGTATGGACCACCTTTTTTTCGATGACAGCTTATGTTCTCTCAATTCTAATTATATAAGACATAATTTTTTTTCTCTTCAACAGGTTGAAAACTATCAAAATTCTGCGTAAAATGAGCCCAAAATAAAGTCATTTCGGCAATTTTTAAAGAAGATATTACAAAAAGAGAGAAAATTTAAATGTTTTCTTAATCTGTAGATAACTTTTGAAATAATAAACATTTTCCGATGTTCTGGGATTCTTTTTAAAGGTAAATTTTTATAGAATGGCATCCACTTATCAGAGTAATTATATGATTCTTTCCATGCATCGTGTAAGCAGTTAAAGTTGAAAAACTTTCATAGTAACTTGATAATTCTTTATTTCACATATTTTACGAAAATATGTTTCTCAGCAGAAAAAATATTTAAATTTTTCCTTCTTTCATGTTCAAACTTTAACTTCTTGCATGATGCATGGAAAAAAATTATATGGTTATTCTGATAGGTTAATGCGATTCTATAGAAATTTATCTTTAAAATTAGCCTAATAACATCGAAAAATGTTTACTATTTCAGAAGTTACTTAAAATTTAGAAAAACTTTTAAATTTGCACTGTTTTTCTAATTTCTTCTTTAAAAACTGCCAAAATGACTTTATTCTGGGCTCATTTTACGCAGAATGTTAATAGCTTTTAACCTATTCAAGAGAAAAAGATTATCTCTCATATAATTAAAATTAAGAGAACATAAGCTGTCATCGAAAAACAGGTGGTCTCATACTCGTAGAGAAAAATTATTATATCCGGACCAACCCCGGCCAGTGATATATAGATATATCGATTATTAGAAAAACCACTTTCAGTATTCTCACGTTCTATTTATTAAACGTTACTTGTTTGCAATACTGTCGTATAATAAAATAAACATTTTCATCTAACAATCTATTGTACTCTATTTTGAAAACTTACAAAATTATTGATAAATGTCTTCACGGGAGCACTTTCTACTCGCGAATATTATTAGAAAATGTTTATTTATTTCATTTTGTTAAATGCATATTCTAAAATATTGATGTTATTTTATCGACCAGGGTAATTAAATAATCAATTTCTGATGTTAAATTTTTTGTCGCTTACTGGTCTAATAATTTTTGGAGAAACGAGAAAAGAGGTAGATTTTTCTCGTTTCTCCAAAAATTAGACCAGTAATCAACCAAAAATTTAACATAAAAAATTAGTTATTTAAATGCATATTTTTTTTCATTTTTCAAAAAAAAAAAAAGTAAATCAACGTTTTCAAATGATTCCCACGAGATGAAAGTGCTGCCATCACTCTGAACTGCACCCAAAATCGAAGTATACGATTGGGAACGATTGAAGAAATACAGGCATTGAATTGAGCCTAATGAAGTGAACCCAATTAAGAAACACATTTAGAAACGATTGAAACTTTCATTGTATTGTTCTAAATCAATTCCAATCGATTATTTCTAGAAGGGTACAAATCCGACGAAAACTCGAATTTTATCATCATAACATCATAATGAACCTCTCAGAAGTCTAAAACTTCAGATACGAGGTGGAGCCTTGGAGAACTTTTGATTCCAAATATGTCTATACAGTTGCCTCTATTTACCTTGCCGCGGTTGGGACCGTAGGGGAGTAATTTTCGTGGAAACGATGTTTCCCCACTCTCGAGCCTGACGGGTGCTCAATGCGATTTGTTTCGCTCTCTGTTTACATTTCCACGTGCATCAGCGCGCACAACGCAGTGAAACAAAACAGCTATCAATATCTTCGCGTTCAATGTCCGGCAGTTTTCAATTATATGATATTTAATTCAGTTATACGATTTGAAATCCTGTTGTAAACCTTATTAACAAAGCATATAGTGACTTTTTGCACTTTAAAATTGCGTTAAAAGATCTAAAACATTGACGGCAACGTAAATAAAGAGAGAAACAATTCTCAGACGCCGAGCCGTCGCGGTCGTAGTGGGGGAAGAGCTCGAGCGAAATGAAGGGGAGCGGCAAGGTAAATAGAGGCGACTGTACTGTAAATTTTAAAATGCATGAGTATGAAGTGAGGGAATTTAAAAGCAAGCTATTATTCGTGTTTCTTATTTACATCGTAATAATTCATGACCACTCAAATGAGAAAAAAATTATAACATTTGAATTCATAATCTTATCAACAAGTTTTTTGAACCGGTTGCTTATAAAACTGAAAAAACACGCTTTTTCAACTCATGGAGCTTTAGAATAAAGGGGACTCATTAAACATCATGAAATTCGAAAAATTTGCTACAACTGATCTACATTATGAAAAGTAAGTCTTTCACCAAAAACTTTGGAGTTGGTTTTTGGCCGGTTTTCGGTGTCTCTCCGCCCACTGTGCAGCAAGTCAAGAGGAATTGACAACGGAGAGGGAATAATGAAAGCCCTTGAATTTCAGGCCATTAGATAACAGAGATTGTCGAGGTAGCGAGCGAATCTCGTTTCAGTGCTGGTCCCAGGAGGAAAGTGTCGTAGCACTCCAGTACCGGAAAAACCCCTAATTCAAAGAAATTTAGGTGCACTTGACATGAAGTTTACTTTTAAAAAAGCTCAAACGGAATTCCATGGAATTGCATGGAATGAATTTAAAAGTTTTTCTCTTGAAAATGCTCAGTATTGAATGTTTCAGATCCTTGAACTTTACGATTTTTCAATTTAATTTTGTGTACAACAATGTATAAACAAATATAGTTACAAAATTAGCAGTATTAAAAATATAATTCTTTATCTGAAAAAAATTGGTCAAATAAATTCGCTATTCATTGAAATATAGTGTATCTTTCATTGTGATCATTTCATGAACACTGTGCTTCCTCATAGAGGATTTTTTTGTATAAAAAAATAATTCTGTGACAAGAATCGGGATGATATATATTCTATGATGAAAGAATTTTAGGATTCTTAATGGAGTCTGAGGGGATGGAAAAGACGATTTCGTCTGTGTTTTTGATTACTTATTGTTTCTTATTTATTGATCATTTCTTGTTGCTTATTATTATTTATTATTTATTTTCAGTGGGCCATAAAAGGTTTTTATAAAGTTCAATAGATTCATTTTATTGACACGAATAAATTTTTATACTGGCCTGTTAAATACATCAATCGATTTGCCTCATCTTAAAGATTAAATTTAGTAAATTAAAATGTGAGTTACAAAAAAACTAATGGCACCATTCGATTCTGTGGAAAAACTACATAGAGTCTATGTGTTAGACAATATTTTTCTCAAACCTATTAATTATGTAGTATAATTAAATTCGTAAGCGTGTGTCGTAAGATATAATTGTTTATTTATGCTACATAACCAACAGGGTTGAGAAAAAAACGGTGTAACACATGGACTCTATGTAATTTTTCCCGCAGAATCGAATAATGCTATTAGTTTTTCGTACTCAAATTTTTAAACAACTTATTCAAATAATCAAAAGTTTAAATTCTTTATCATGAAAAATCGTCTTTTAATTGAATGTTCTCACCCCAACTTAAACTTTCCTACTAAGTCAGTTGGTCTGCTCTTTGGACTCAGTAGGTTACAAAATTGTTCATGTCAATATAAGTTGTTTATAAATTTTCAAATTATGACAATTTTTCGTTTCTAATACCATTCTAATAATAAGTTACTACGATTTCAAGGCGAAATCATTTTTTGTCTACAACAAGCTGACGTACTGAAGAATTTGTTTAAATAAATTATTTATGCCAATTGAATTGTTCATTCAATTAATTAATAGCACCATTCGATTTTGCGGGAAAAATTACGTAGAGGTCATATATTAGACAATTTTATCCTCACCCCTGTTGGTTCTGTAATATAAATAGACAATTACATCGTACCACACCCGCTTACGCATTTATTTATACTATATAACAAATAAGCTTGAGAAAAGAATAGCCTAACACGTAGACTCTATGTAATTTTTCCCATAGAATCGAATAGTGCTATTTGTTTCTTCGAAACTCACATTTTTGAGTAAATTTGTCAAGCAAAAATTGCTTAAACAATCGAAAGTTTGAATTTGTTTCATAAGAAATCGTCTTTTAATGAAATGTTCTCATCCCAACATTAACTTTTCTACTATGTCAGTTGGTCTGCCTATGAGACTTGATAAGTTTCGAAATTGTTCATAACCTTATAAGTTGTTTATAAGCATTCAAATTATGACAATTTTTTGTTACTCATACTATTCTAATAATGAAATACAATTATTTTAAGACAAAATAATTCTTGTCTACAAAAACTGATATACTAAAGAATTTGTTATAATAAATCGTTTCTAACAATTAACGTATGAATTCCAATAATTTTTGATGTTCCTTAACATATTTTCTATAATTGTAATTAATAGGGAATTTATTCAAACAATTTTCTTATAGATAAAAAATCATATTCTTAATATTGTTAATTTTGTCACTTTCTTTGTATATTGTAGCACACAGAATTCAATTATAAAATCGAAAAGTTCGAGGATCTTAAACAAATGATACTGAACATTTCTTTTTAAAAAAACTTTAGAATCCGTAAAAGAAATAGAGCCGGTAAAGGATTATGAACACTAAATTTTTGGTTTTGACCACTGTGGGCCGGGAGCAGTACACCGTAACGCTGCGCAATGTTGCATATGCGATTTTCATTCTTTCTTTTCACATTGTTGCACCACTTCATGAAATTAAAGAAAAAACATATGTCATAAAGGACATTCTAAGAAATGTTGCTGTAAAATATGGGTCTGGTCATTCCAGAACTTAACCTCAAGAAAAAAATTGAAAATATTCGAATTTTTTTTTTTAACTGTAATTTCTGTCAAAAAATTTTTAATTTTTTTTCAATTAGCCTTATTAGTGTCTACAACGTATATTTTGTTCATCGAAATCGGTTGAGCCGTTTTCGAGAAAAGACACTTTTTTATTCTTCTTTCCCCCTCCATTACTTCCACAAAAATGCATTTTCAGCATTATTATTGGGAGAAATTGTATTTCACATGGATACAAACCTATGACTCTTTGTATGCGGTCAATACTGCTGGATGTCATTTTCAATGAGTTTCTGCCTCGATTCTGATAAATTGTGGTCAGATCAGTTCAACAAAAGGGCAGCAATGAAAAGTGAAATTTCTCTTATTTTATTTTTTTAAAAATAATTTTGAGTTTGAATGATATTAGTTGTAACGATGCAGAATTTCATAAACTTTCATTTAAAAAAAAAAAAAAAAAAAAAAAAAAAAAAAAAAAAAAACCTGCAAATCGGATGAAAATTGCGGCCAAGGGGTTGAAGGATCAGAACCAGGAATTGATAGGACATAAAATTTTAGCATCGTTCGCCCCCTCCCCCCAACCTACCCTCCTCCATCTTTCTTGCTTTATCTACTTAGTTCCTCTTCTTCTTTCCCACATTTCCTTCCGTTTGTTATCTCCTAAAACTGCATCGCAGGTTGCCTTTAATCGTTTACTTCATCGAGAAGAGTCCGCCTTCTCTCGACGTTTCAATCTCTTTCGGATTCGATTCCATTGAGTAATTCGGCTTTATCGTCTGGGAGCGAGCTAATCAATATTGGCTTCAGTGTTTTGTTTGAAGACCATAAAAATGTCGTTGCGAAATTTAGGGGATGTAAAAGAAACTAAAGAGAGATTTTTATTGTTTATAAATTCTTGGGTTGATCCACAATAGGACAAAAAACACTTTTTCATAACACATACATGAATTCAGCCCTTTTCAGTGTCTATGAAAAGAAGCTAAAGTACTGCTTTTCAATCCCTAGAAAATGAAAAGTACTTTTCACTACCCAGGGAGTAAAAAGTGACGTCAGAGGTGAATAATAAATACAATCAAGCGAACAATTAAACGCGTTGACAGATTGTTTGATAGGCTGGATCCACTCGAAGCGATAAGTTACTATAAATTGCCAATAAATTACCATAAATTACTATAAATTACCATAAATTAATTAATATTTCCGGAAAATTTTGAATACTTTACGAGCAAAGTTAAAGTTGTAAGCAATGGACAACCCGTGTCTCCCGCAGTTATTCCAAGCTTCGGCCGAATACTGACAAAATACGGGCCTTATGCAAAGTACTAAGCAGAGCCTAGCCACATCAGCCTTAGTTTATGCCAAGTGTCAACTTAATATTAGCAAAACACGGGGCAAGTTACTGACGCAAGCAATGGCCAATCCGTATCTCACGCAGTTATGCCAAGCATTTGCTCAATACTGGCAAAATACGGGCCTAATACAAAGCCACAGCCATAGCCGACCTGGATCACCCGCAGTTATGATAATTTTCGACTGAATACCAGCAAAATACTGGCCTTATAAAAAGTGACAGCCATGGCCCACATGTACCACCCACAGTTATGATAAATTTCGTCTGAATACCAGCAAAATACTGGCCTCATACAAAGTAATAACCATAGTCCATCTGTATCCACCGCAGATATGTTAGGTGTCCTGGGAATTTAATTTACTCCCATGTATCTGAGAAACCCAATCGAATTCCATGAATTTCTATGGAATCTCATGGGATCTTAAGGTATTCTATAGAGTCCAAAGGAATTCTACGGAATCCAATAGAATTCTACGGAAGCAAACTGAGTTTAATCTAATCATCGGAATTCTATGGAATCCAATCGAATTTTTTGGAATCAAATGGAATTCTAAGGAATCTAATGGAATTTCATGGAATCTAGTGGAATTCTATAAAATCAAGTGGAATTCTATGGAACATAGTGGACTTTTATGGAATCCAGCGGAATTCTATAGAATCTAATCGAATTTTATGCAATATGGTAGAATTCTATATAAAGCAATGAATAAAATGGTATCGAAGAGACCGGAGTTAAAAAAAAAGCCCCATTGGGAAAATTGAGTCCCGATTAAGTACTGGATATGAGAAAAATGAGAACCTAAGTACCAACTTCTCTTAAAAATGTTTAAAGTTCCAAGTAGGGACAAAAGTACTAGGAAAGTTTCATTTTATTTTTTTTGAAACTTTTACAAGTGCTGATGTGATTGATGCTCCAAAACAGTAGTGCTACAATAGAACCAAAAGTACCAAAAAAGTTCAATATATGTCCCGTTTCACCAGGACTTTCTTAGGACTCAAGTACCGGAGAAATCTTACTTTTTTGAAAATTTTCTTACCTCATAAATGCTGACGGGATGTATGATCCAAAAAGAAATCACTAAAATAGGACTACGGTACAAAAAAAGTTCGAAATATATATCCCGTTTGACCAGGACTAGGATAAAGTTCCGAGAAGCGAGTACCTTTGATTAATTTGAAATTCACTACAGCCATGTATTTTGACACTCTGATTACGAATATGATAGTGAGAATACCCGCAAATTTAATTTTCAGCGTCAAAATTCCGAATACATTTTTTCTCTAAGACCATATTTTTACGAAAAAATAAAATTTTCCAAAAATGAGGCGGACCCATAGCTGAGGAGGAGAGCTGGAAAAAATAACTAAAATGATTTCTGTGGCCAATCACAGGTGTGCCGCAAGTTCCATTTCAAGGAATTTCACACACTTTTCACCAATATTTTCCTTCTTTTTTCCAAAAATAATGACCACATGAGATTAAATTTACATTTTCCTTTTTAATATAAGTAATCACATTTTGAAATTTGAAACTTCAACTTGAGCAACTTTAACTAAGAAATGAAGATTTTAAACATATTTTAATTCTTTGATAAATTCATGTTTCATCCAAAGCAAGACTTTGACAAGATAAATTTATGAAACGAATTCTTTTTTTATGAAATGCAAATTGACAGATGTGTTTGTACATTACGTTTTATTTGCTAACTACTCTCACATAGGCGATTTAGATAACAAGTATTAAAAAATTTTTCTGAAAGTTTTACGGTGATTGCATCATACAAAAAATGTTTATAAAATAGTATATGTCATAAACTATATTCCAGTATAAGACTGTATCGTTAATTTATATCATCCTTCCTGTGTCGATTACATTGGACGTAGCCGAGCTTTTTAGTCTTTTTTTGCCTGTTCAGTTTTTAGTTCTGTAAATCTAGGACCTAAGCAGAATAATTCTTTTCGTAATGAGAAAGAAATCTTACTTAAGTTTCCTAGTAACATGTGGAGTCTTGTCTCAAGGGATTCTGGCCTTATCAGAAGTAAATATTGGTAAGTAGAATGATAAAAAATTTGTTCGAAATAAATGATGATGAGTTCTACCTATGCCATTATCAAGATTTTTGTCAATCAAATCGAAAATATAATATACAAAAATGTAAGAATTGCTTTATAAATAGTGAGACTAAATAGAAAATTTTCTTAAATCTTGGAAAAGTAATAAGATAATAAGACAAATTAATAGTGGAACAGAAAAGGATAGATTACTCGACAAGAAGAATCGGATAAAATGGAATAGAAAATGATATAATTATTCTAAAAAGGAAATAAGATAAGAGAGATGAAATAGGATGGAAAGGGTTAAATTTTTAAAGAGAAGGAATAGGATACAATAGAAGAAAAGGAGTGAAAAGGATAGAATTGCTGAAATAGTCTAGAATAGAATTTCTGGAAAAAGGAATAAGATTTAATATGATAACCTTGATGGAAAACGGTAGTGTTATTGTTTTTGCTTTTTGAGAGAATATTACGAAGAAATATCAGGATTTACTAGGGTTATCATTAGAATTGTAAAATAGGATAGGATATAAAATTCGTGGAATAACAGGAAAAACAAAAGTTAATTAATAGGGATCCAAAAACATCCTGGGAATTTAATTCACTTCCAGGTATCTATGAAATACAATCGAACTCTATCAAATCTAATGGAATTCTCAGGAATATAATGAGATTTCATGGAATCTAGTGAAATTCTATAGAATTGAGTCGAATTCCATGGAATATAATGGACTTTTATGAAATCCAATGTAATTCTATGAAATTAAACGGAATTTTATGGAATCCAACGGAATTCTATAGAAATTTATCGAATTCTATGTAATCTGATAGAATTCTATGTACCGCTTTGAATAAGATGGTATCGAAAAGACCCGAATAAAAAAGAGCCCTATTGGGAATCCGCATAAAGTCCCGATAAAGTACTGGGTGTGAGAAAAATTAGTACTTGACTACTAACTTTCTTTAAAAATGTTCTGAAGTCTAAGTAGGGACAAAAGTACTAGGAAATTTCCATTTTATTTTTTTTCGAAACTTTTACAAATGCTGATGTGATTAATGTCCCAAAAAAGTACATTGTGCTGAAATAGGACCAAAAGCACCGGAAAATTCTTACTTTTTTTCGGAAATTTCACAAGTCCTTAATGTTGACGGGATGTATGGCCCAAAAAAACTGCTAAAATAGGACTACAGTACGAAAAAAGTTCAAAATATATCCCGTTCGACCAGGACTTGGATGAAGTTCCGAAAAGAGGGTACCTTCGATTAATTTGAAACTCACTACACCCATGTATTTTGTCATTCTGATTACAAATATAATAGTGAAAACACCCGCAAACTCAATTTTCAAAGTCAAAGCCCCAAAGAAATGAATTTTCAAACGGGTTTTCGCTTTCATTTTGTAATCGTTGATCTAAACAAAACAAAATTTTGAGTAAAAGTTGTAGAGCATAAGAAAAATATCTCTTGGGGTAGGGTTGTGACTTGAATTATTTCTATGACCAGTCACAGAAATGCCTTCCTCCCATTACCCACGAGACATTGAAAAGGATTAGCGGTATTACCCAAACTATTTATGTGACTAATGTAATGTAACTAAATGCCACAAGTCTCATTTCAAGGAATTTTACACTTCTCACCAATATTTTTCTTTTTTTCTTGAAAAATGATGACCCACAATAATAGCCCACAATCATGGCCCACCTGTCTCACCTACAGTTATGCCAAGTGTCGGCTCAATCCTGGTACAATACAGGATAGACAAAAAAATGCAAATCGTGAAGGGAAAGTTTGTAAAAAAATGAGATTTTCCAAAAATGAGGCGTACCCGTAGCTAATGAGGAGGACTAAACCGATTTCCATGACCAGTCACAGGGGTGCCTTGTCTCCCTACGAGACATAAGAAACGCGTAGGGGTATGAATTTAATTATTTCTGTGACCAGTCACAGGATTGCCTTCCCAGCACGAAAAATTAGAAAAGTGTAGGGTTATGACTTTAATTATTATTTCTCTGAACAGTCACAGGGGTGCCTTCCCGCCCCCATACGAGACATTGGAAAGGGTTATTGGCATGACCTAAACTATTTCTGTGAACTCTCATAGGGTTACCCTCTCCCCCCCCGAACCTTACGAAACATTGGCAAAGCGGGTAGGAGTGTGACGTATATTATTTCTGTGACCAGTCACAAGATTGCCTTCCCATCACGAGACATTGGAAAAGAGTAAGGTTATGACTTTTATTATTACTGTGATCAGTCACAGGGGTGTCTTCTCGTCCCCATACCAGATATTGGAAAGGGTTAGCGGCGTGACCTAAACTATTTCTGTGACTAATCAGCAATCACAGGAGTGCCTCAAGTCCCATTTCAGGGAACTATACACTTTTCACCAAAATTTGCTTCTTTTCTCGAAAAATAATGATTTTTATGAAAAAATAGATATTACATAAAAGGTGTATTTTTGAAAGATCTGCAACTCTCAATAAAAGTTCTTTTGTATTATTTACTGAAAAAAAATGAAAAGAACATATACCGAGTTTCAAATTAATCAAAAGTACTCTTTTTTCGGAACTTCACTTCAGGACTTCTTTTAGGACTGAAGTCCCGATAAAGTCACACTTATTTTTTTTTTAATTTTACAAGTTACAAATAATTTTTGGGACCAAAGTACTAGAAAAGTTCCATTACATTTATTTTTTTCTAAGTTTGTACAAGACCTAATAGGATTTATGACCCAAAAAGGTACTGTTGAAATAGGACCAAAAGTACCAAAAAAATCTAAAATATGTCCCGTTTCCCATAAATTATTTAGGAATTGTAAAATTAAGAAAAAAATTAAGCGGAACTTTTCTGGTAGTTCAGTCCTAAAAGTCCTAGTGAAACGGGACATATATTGAACTTTTCTGTTACTTTAGTCCTATTTCAGTAACAGTTTTTTGGGCCTCCTACGAACCTCAACAGAATCTGACCAAATTCAATTGCATCTAACGGAATTCTTTGGAATCTACGGGGTCCAAATAATTTCCACAGAATCCAACGTAATGCTATAAAATCTAATGGAATTCTGTTTAATCCAGCGGAATTCCATGGATTTCAAAGCAATTCCATGGAGTGTACATTAATTCCACGGAAATCAATGTGATACTGCAGAATCTAATGGAATTCTGTGGAATTTAATCGAATTCTATCAAATCTAATGGAATTCTCTGTAATCCAACCAGATTCTATGATATCCTAAGGAATTCAAGAATACAATGGAATTCCACGAACCTCAATAGAATCAAACCGAATTCCATTAAATCTAACGGGATTCTTCGAAATATATAGATCCCAAAGGAATTTTATGGAATCCAACGGAAGTCTAGAGAACTCAATGTAATTCTATGGAATCCAACGGAATTTCATGGAATCCGATATAATTCCTTGTTGTGTAAAGAAATTGTATAGGAAATAATGAAAAGAAGGATAAGATTAAAAATTCAAAGCATTTTTTATAGTATTTGATAAGATTAAAAATCTATAAAACGGGATAAAAAATTGTAGAATTGTTAGAAAGACGAACCTTTTTATATTTTCTGACGTTTTCTCTAAAAGTCAGTATATGTGAGATTGTCAAAAAGTTGACCATTTTCGACGATGAGATTTTCGAAAATAAAAAAGGTTCCAATCTGCCAAATTTTTTTTTAATTAGAGGTAATCCAATAGAGTATTAAAATATAAAGCTAAGGGATCAAGAAATGTATTTGTGGTGGACATGAATTTCACACGTTGATAAAGGTCGCGCAACAGGACATGCAACTATGATAAAACAAAAAAAAAATTCAAAAATCTTTTGAAAATATGTGCTAAACAAATAAAAATATTTCAAAATATGGGAAAAACGACTATTCTCACGATTTATTTGATTTCGACTTCAGCATTTCAAAACATCCTCTCATTTTATAGTATGATAAATTAATATGAAGCGCTACCGCACATTTCATGAGGAGTATAACGCAAAAATAGTGATCATTATCAATTGTTATGATAATAATAAACTGTAGGCCTTCCTCAGTTTTTTTATGTTTATCTAAATCAAAAAACCGGAAAAGGCCTACACTTCCTTATTGTGTTAAGCTACCGGAAAAAAACTACTGCATTATTAATTGTTATTGGGAACTCTACTTTTGACTTTTATCTCTTCCAACGCAATATAAGTGATATCTGCGAATCCAAAATATTTAAAGAATGGTGTTAATATTATTTAGCAATTTTCCATTTTGAATCTGTAGTTTGGGACAGGTGCGTGATAACACATTTTGCTTACTTTTATATTGATAATTTCTAAACGAAGTCGTATAAAATTATGAAAAAACTGTACTTTGATATAAGTATTTTACTCAGATAGTTTTTGAAAAAATCTTTTTTTCAAAGGAAAAGTGGAAAATGACTGGGACGTAAAGTGGTCAACTTTTTGGCAATCACCCATATATAATAACAAATGATACAAACTATTAAATTAATTTTCACAATTCTTCCAGAAGAATCATCGGATATTCATATTCGTCGAAAACGTCTAATTAACAAAGGGACGTATGGCCATATCTTATCAGAAATTCAAGATGTTCCCTACATTGTCGATATTCAAAAAAATTTCGTTAGTGCCTGCGTTGGGAGTACTATATATTGGCCTCCGCCATCATTTTAACTGCTGCTCAGTGTCTTTTAGATAGGAAGGTGGGGTACTCCGTTTTATCTTCTTTG
Source organism: Melikaiella ostensackeni (assembly GCA_032362435.1). Lineage (NCBI taxonomy): Eukaryota > Metazoa > Arthropoda > Insecta > Hymenoptera > Cynipidae > Melikaiella > Melikaiella ostensackeni. The sequence continues at coordinate 16,711,069 of JAUMHM010000004.1, forward strand.
CCAATGAGGAAGTATGCTACTCGTCACAGATTTATAAAAGTTCAAATCCACCCAGACTATAATCGACGTGATTTTTCAAATGATCTTGCCTTGATCAAAATTTATCCAGATATCGACTTTCACCTTCATAAGAAAATTGATTTATTTCATGGATATATTTTTCCATTCACTTATGGCACTTTCAGTGGCTGGGGATGCATTGACATGACACCACGGTAAGTTATTATGAGTATTTTAAATATTATTAAGCTACATAGAAAACAATTTGACTGACTAGATCCTTTTGCAAAAAACAATATTTCAGTTTAAGATTTTTTTCCGATTAAATTTTGCTTTGATATAATCAAATTAATGTTTACTTTTGTAACACGTGCACGGAAGTTTTTATTCTCGACACATGCATGGCGTGCGGAAAGTGACCAATTCCTGAGAAGTGCGGAAAACTAACTTTTCCGCACCATTTTGCATGGGCTCTTTCAGCCAAAATTAATTTTCTGCTCGGATGAATGGACCAGTCCATAGTGATAAGTTATTATAAATTTTGTTTGTTTTTATTATTTCTCAAATAAAAGATACTCTGAGATTATTTTTAAAAAGTATTGGACATGACAGGTGCAGAAATTATACAGATCTTACTCATGTAAAGTTTCCAGTTTCTGCTTGCCAGCAACTCGCCTTCAAGGCCCAGACATGCTCGAACGCAAACGCCGACGCTCACGCTCGCGCACAACCG
>JAUMHM010000004.1:16711901-16723756 GCA_032362435.1 Melikaiella ostensackeni
TTACTCAAAATAATTCTGCCGAAGACAACACTGAAGACAGTGACGAAAATGATTAAATTATTTATAAAGAAATCGTACAAGTTATTATATAAACATTATGCAAATTTTAATTTTTATAATTTGTTATTAAAGAATAATGAACAAATGTAAATGATAATGTCTTCATTATTAATTTGGTGGCCGGCTTGACCTTCCAATCGTCCTCTGTTATACAGACGTTGATATTGCAGGACGAGCTTGCACGCGTGCGGGGCAGCGCTGAGATCTTAAATCAATTGTGACTTTAAAACTATGAAACATAATTGCCTGACATTTTCCAAGAAACTTCCTTGAATCCTAACAAAAGTTTAGGTGACCGTTAATTCGAATTTTCTGAAAATTCGTTCGACTCCCGAAGCGTCTGAAACTTTCAATATCTAATTTACGCTATGAGAAGAATAAAAATCGTTTTAAATTTTTAGTGACAATTCATTGAAATTCTATTGATACCGTTAGTTTCGCTATATGATGTTGCATATTTTCTAACATTTGTATTAGAAAATTCCTATTATTGTAGAACGTATGGCGAATTGAACACAAAAAATTCGTATTTTGCGATTGCAGAAAAAAGTAACATTTTCTTGATTATTACAAATTATTGATTATATTTATTTATAGGACTAAAAATATGCGCAATAAAATTTCCTATTGGTATATGTTATTAAAAAATAAAAATTTGACCTGAAAAAAATATGACCCAGAGGCCAACTAAAACGACGGCGTTTCGGGCGTATCTCCTTTTGATCGCCAGCGTTCCAATTACTTCAAAAACTACAAAACCTACAAATTTTGCAAAGAGAAAAAAAGATGCTCCTTGAAATCCTCTATAAGTTTCATGCATTAAAGTTAAAATTCGAACGATTTTTAAAATTGACTTTGAGGCAATACTTCTCAGGCTGAATCCACGCGTATCCCACTTTGATCGGGAGCGGTTCAATTGCATGACAATTAATAAAATCCTAAAGGGTTCAGTGGAATTTCATGCAATTCTAGTAGATTCAACGGAATTAAACTGATTTTTCATTTGACTAATTCTGCAATTTTTCCACCAAAAAACATAGGCTTCGTATTTTGGTGTAGAACGCAAACGCTAGAACACACTGTTTTGGTCTTGACTCTACAAACTTTAAGAATCCGACTTTTTCATTTGGATGAATATTTTTGAAAGCCACATAAAGTTCTCTTAAATCGCATAACATTAAACGCTTTTGGACTTTGGTTTTTTCCCCGTTGACTTTAACTGATACACAATTATTTTTACCTGGCATTAAACGACTGTTGTCATCATCTCCATAAAAATCTTAAGCGCACATTATTGTTTCATTTGGTAGAGTTTTTCCTGCTTTTTGATCAGGAGAAGACAAAAACCCCTCCAATTCTATTGATTGCTTGGCCTTGCGAGCCATACGATCGGAAGAACCAAATACAGATTTTATCTTCCTAATTGGCCATGTTTTCGGTAAAATGGTCAGAATTTCAATTTGCTCCGTTTTGCTTGACTTAGCTTTTTTCAAAGTTACCTTTTGACTGACGTACAATTAAATTGTCTTCCCTTTCTATGTTCGAAAAGTCAAAAAACTTGGAACGTATAGTTTCACAGACTTTCTTGAACGCGTCTTTATTTCGTTGTTTTGTTTTCAAATCAAGAAAATTCATCTCTTCACCTCCGAGAATTCACAACAAAGTATTTAGTTAATAATTAATTAATTAATATTTAGTATTCAGTTTGCAAAAATAAGTCGGATTTAAAAAAAAAAATTCATATGAAAGTACGTCTTATTACAAAAAATTTGAGACCTTCAAAATCTGAATCGGTTTATTAGAACTAAATATATGACGTTTCCAAGAAAGAGGTACAAAAAATTCCGAAGTCCTATATCTTTACTATTTTTTTGAATTTTTCAAAAATATTTATTGTGGTTTTCTTTACTTCTAAAGGACTGATTACAACGAGTTACACGCAAATCCCATTCAAGCACGAAAATTCTTGTGATCACTTCACGTGGACTTCACCCCTTGCTTAGATGAATTAGAATATAATTGACCTAGAATCCATTAAATTCTAAATTTTCATCAACTTTCAATTTTTGTAAGTTTTAAATTAATATTATATAACACATTTCGGCCACGGATAGTGGCCGAAATTTAATATAAATGACATACATTTTATGTTGAATTTTTAGTATCAACAAAATTTTAGAATTAGGTAACGCAGAACATATTTGGAATTCTGGCCACGGATAGGGACCGAAATATAATAAAAATATTTTGAGACTTATCCTACCTCTCTTTCTCTCTTTCTTTCCACCACGACTCTGTGTAACTTTTCTAATTTCAAACAGAACCGTCCGATTAGAAATCACCGTGAGAACTGACAAGTTGTACAGAGGTCCTGGGGTCCTGAGATTTAAAATTTTTACTCATACGAAGTTCTAACAAAATAAGAGCCTCGAATTTCCACCAAAATGAGTTCATACAATTATTGCTCAAATTGAAAGAAAAAGTTCAAATCTGATTAAAATTGTTCACATTAGATTAATTTCGCTATAGCTCTGAGATATTTCTCGATCTCCCAAAGGTCCAATCCGAGCTTCATAAATTCTATTTCACATCTCTGGTGATGTTGAAATGCTTATGTAAAAACTTGGGAGATTACATTAATTAGGGAAGAAAACTTTTAACGAAAATAAGTTTCAGGACGATTCAGTGAAGATTGGCTTGGCTGAGGTAAAGGAATCGAGGGAGAGAAAGAGAGAAAGAGAGAGAGAGGATAAGTCGAGGTGTCGAGCTGGTAGGTTGGTAAGCGTAAGGTTGGTTGAAATAAGAAATGTCATTAAAGTTTCTCTTCGACCTATGTGTCGATTCTCTTTTTCCATTCCGGTCTCCTCTCCTTACGAGTTCCCACTTCTTACTCTGGAGACCCTTCGCAGCTCGTTCTCGGTCCACCGCCATCGTTTTCTCACCCCCCTTACTCGGTCTCTTTCCAATTTGATTATTCTTCATTCTCACCAACCCCATTCCACAACTCCCACTCTCTTAGCCTACTAGATAGCTGCTAGCTCTCTACATTGAATATGGACGGTCTCGGACAGGGGAAGAGAAAGTCGGAATAGCATTTCTGCTGATTTTTTCTACTCCTCCGTTTTCTTTTGAAGTTCTTTTTCATCCTCTTATCCTTTTTACTCTTTCCTTTGATGTTCACTCTCTTTCTGTAAGATTTGCTAATTGTGGCACCCGATTGGCTATTCCGAATGTTTTCAAGAAGTACCCTAGCCGACACCGATGTAGGATTTCTGGACTTTTTTGTATGCAAGTATTTGTCCTCGAAACTAAACGCCTCTTTCTCTCAGAATGCATTTAATCTCTTACAATTCCACGGAGTTCCCCTAGTTTTCATTCAATTCCATTGCATTCTGTAAATTAAATTGAATCCCGTTAAATTATAATGTTAGGGTTCTGATATATCACATTGAATTTATAAGGATTCCATTGAATTCCATTGATTTCCGTTTAATTTAATTACATTCGATTGTAGTTGTTTCTATTAAATACCATTAATTTCTATGCGATTTACTTGAATACCATTGAATTAATTTCAATTCACCTATAAATCAATGTATATCACTAAGTTCTATTAAATTGTGTTGAATTTGTTTAGATTTCGTCAAATTCTTTTTGATTTTATTTAAAAATCCATTAAGATCCATTGAATTCCTTAGGATTCGCTTAAATGTCTTTCCCTGGAAATCATTAGGAAATCCTGTTTGTAAAACTGAGTCTAAACGGCCTGAGTCTGAATCTTGCATGAACGAATCAACCTTTGCCTATGGTGAGCGTCAGCTTTTTAGCTGCGGAATTGGATGCTGCAGGACCTGCTAAAAATTTCGGATTCAAAAATTGGTCCGAACTTATCCGAAATCAATCCGATTCGCGATTTTTCTCTGCGATAAGTCCGGTCTAATCCAAAAACTGTATACAAACAGTCAGGAATTTGTCTGGCTAAGTCTGGAATCTGTCTGGACCAAAATGTCGACTCCGGAAAACGTCCGATTTCATCCGAAATTATTCCGGAATTTAGAACCTAAAATTCATCCGGACGAAAACTTACACTCCGGACCGAGCCCGAATCCATCTGAAATTAATTTGCACGTTGAGGCTGCTCATTAAAGTGCAAACGGAAAACAGTCCGGTTAAATCCGAAATTAGTCCGGACAAAAACACGGTGTCCGGAAGGAGTCCGAATCAATCGGAAATTAATCCGCAAGCTAATGTTGCAACTCCGTGAAATTAAAGTGCAAATGGAAAGTTACCCAGTTAAATTCGAAATCTGTCAGGACAAAAACATCTCCAAAAAGAGTCCGAATCAATCCGAAATTAATCCGCAAGTTAAGGTTGCAACTCCGTGAAATTAAAGTGCAGGTGGAATATCGACCGGTGAAATCTGAAATCTGTCCAGACAAAAACATCGTTTCTGAAAGAGTCAGAGTCCACAGGATTAATCCGCAACTCAAAGTTGCAACTACATGAAATTAAAGTGCAAACGGAAAACCATCCGATTAAATTAAAAATCTGACCGGACAAAAACAGTTTCGACAAGTCCGAATCAATCCAAAATTAATCCGCAAGCTAAAGTTGTAGCTCCGTGAAATTAAACTGCAAACGGAAAGCAGTCTGGTTAGATCCGATATCAGTCCAGACAAGAACACTAAATCTGGAAAAAGTCTAAATTAATCCGAAATAATCCGCACGTCAATATTGCTAACTAAAGTGCAAACGGAAAACAGTCTGATTGAATCCAAATTTCCCGGACAAAAACATCGTATCCGGAAAGAGTCCGAATCAATCTGAAATTAATCCGCAAGTTAAAGTTTTACCTCCGTAAAATCAAAATGCACTTGGTAAGGATTATTCGTTTGGTCGCTGCGATTTCAGTTATCATTTTATTGTCTTCGTTTTCCACCGCAAACATGTTAAAATGCAAGGATCCTATCGAAACGTACGCAGTTGAAAAAGTTCCTACGTCCGAAGAAAATGTTTCAGTTTGCAAGAAATTTTTTGTGCTTTTCATCGCAGTTCCCACTACAAACGAAAATCCAGTAATCTAAAATGTTTTGAAAATCCTTCATCCAATCGTAAAAAAATTTACAAATTGTTTGGAGAATATTATTCAGAAGAAATAGGGACTGAATTCACGTTACGTAAAACTGCTTATTGTAATTATTTGAACCGCCATGTTGGCTTTACTTTTGTATTACCTAGAACTCAAATGTGCAACACTTTCTATAAAAATGAGACAGAAAGAGATTTAAACGAAAAAGTAACTAATCACAAGAAAAATGCTGAAATTTATTTGAAATTAAATAAGTAATTTGTGTCTGATAAATAGCAGTTTATACTCTGAATCTGACTTTGCACAGAATTTGCCATTACCAAAATTACCTGTGTAAAAATTAAAAAGATTAGAACGAATTGAAACTGAAGCTGAATATATGCAAAATATTCGCAATGCTCGTTCTTCTTCATTCACAATGGTCGAGAATTGTGGAGATCTCCTGCAGGCTTTTTAAAAAAGTTTCAAAGGCAAAATGCGAAGGCCAAAAACCTTCCAAATCAGTAAAGCGTTCGCTTAAATTTTTTTTTTTATGAAAAAGTGGATGCTTATGACAATCACGAATTGCGAAATCAAACCTCTTCTCTCTTTAAACCTACGCTTGAACTAGAAAAACATTCGAAAAGTCCTCCATCTCGAATTAGATTGAAAGCGGCAAAAGTAGAGGATGTAGAAAATTTCTATAATTATTTAAGCGCTAAGGGAAAAGAATTTCTTGAAAAGTATTTTTTAAAAGTAACAATTTAGTGTCCAGATGCCGAAGAAAATGAAGAGAGTGACGAAAATGATTGAAAGTAGTTATTAATAAAGTATTATTTCAATAATTTATTGCTCCTAATCTCTAATGAATGAATTATTTTAATGATAATATCTTAAATATTATTTTGGGATCCGACTTGACCTTTATATCGTCCGCTGCAACACATTCGTAGCCGAGGAGGCACGTGCATCGGGCAGCGTTAAGATTGCCGCTTGCAATGTAAAAAAATTCATAATTTTTTAATCATTTATCCGATTGAGCTGAAACTTTCCAGAAAACTTCTTTGAATCTTAATCAACAACTTCCTCGCTGGAAGTTTGCCGGTGCTCAAAATCAGCTCGATAAACCCACCGCTTGAAGGTTAAAATTCATAATTTTTGCAAAGTCTCAAAAAAATAACAGCTTTTTTGTTTATTTAAATATTCACGTTTCCTTCTTTAAATAGTTTCAGAAGACTCAAATACATGATTTAGTATTAATCAAATTAAAAAATTCATTTAAATTTTTTGTATTTGAAAAATATACTTTTCACCAATTAATTCAAAAACTGCGAAACCTACAAATTTTTGGAAAGAGAAAAAAAAGATGCGCCTTAAAATTCTCTACAAGTGTCAGTCCTTAAAATTAAAATTCGAACGATTTTGAAAATTGACATTCAGAGCAATACTTCTTAGGCTGAATCTATGCGTATCCCCTTTTGATCGGGAGCGGTTCAATTCAAATGATTTCCATAGGATTGTGGTAAATATCTTTGGATTCCATTGAATTCTATTCAATATTGTTGCATTCCTTTCAATATATTTAATCACATTTCACTTCTTCAAATTCCTTTTTCTTTCGTTAAATTCGGTTCGATTCAATTAAATTTTTTGAATTCCAATTTTATGACTATTTTGAACATCGAGAATAATATATATCATACATTTGATTCCTTTGTGTCATCTCTCCAGAGAATTTTTTTCCTTTGCTAACTTTGGTTACAATTGCTCGAACAGAGACGCGACATCTAATCGATATTCAATCACGTACTCAGGCATCTTCAACGGCTTTCCAGTTTCCAAACTCAGAAGACCAGTCCCACACGTCTTACGCGACATTAAATGAGAAGCGAAAGGTCCTGAAAGCTCGTGCGAGAAATCCGAAAGTCAAAGTCTTTGAGGCCAGCTGGTCAGTATGCAAAGACTCGTTGGAGAAACTATTAGTTTCCTGCGAAGAGCAAACATCAGAATTTTGGGGCAGGGACCAATGCAAGTACATAGATCCTCTAAAGTTCCAAACTTTGAACTAAAGTTTAAGTAAGCCTGAGACTAGGTAGAGTTTATGCCACTGATCGTGTTTACAAATTGTCACGTACTTGTGTGACAATTTTGCGAAGTTGTTAAGACTTGTATATTACGGAATTATAGTTTCCGAAAATTGTTTCTGCTGTCATCTCAGTGAATCATTCATGGCCGTTTAGCATTTAAAATATTGATTCACTCCTGCATTCACTGGGATTAAACGGAATTCAGTTCAAGAGAATTCGATGGAATGTAACTTAATTTAATGGTATCGAAGGGAATTTAGTTAAAGTAATTAAAAAATATTCCATTAAGTTTGTTAAGAGAGTGTCTTTTTTGATTACGGAATGTCCATTAACTACGTAAGGCTTTTTTGGAATGAAGAAGGTCTAGGAAATCTGACGAATCCTTACTTGTGGGGAGGGTCCGAAGCATTTTTTACGTAGGCTTCCTCTTTCTAATTATTTTTTTCAAATATGCTAATTGAAACTAGTTTTTATATTACCTACGTCCAATAAATATAGAGCAGAGGAGTTGACGATTCTGGAAATCTGGTGTACACCTTTCATGAAATCTCGTGGAAGTCCCTTAAAATCCTTTGAAATCTCGTGAAATCATCGAAACTGCTTCAAATATTTTCAAATCCCTTAGAGTCCTTTGGAATCTTTGCAAATTTTATGACATTTCTTTAAATCCCTTCAAATCTTCGGGATCCAATTAAAATCCCCTGACATCCTTCGAAATTCGTGATAATAATTTGGTATCTCTTGAAATCTTTTCAAATTCGTTGAAATCCCTAAAAAGCTTTGGAAATTTCGTTAAATTCCTTAAAAATTTGGTAACGAAAACCTTATGAATCCTTACAATAGGGGGAGGGGGTCTGAAATTTCAAAAATCGTCCTTACTTAATGAATGGACGTTCCTAAACGAGATTTCAAAAGATTTAAAAGATTTCCAGTGATTTTACAAGATTTCAACAGATTTCAAGGGATTTTAAGGTATTTTAAAGGACTGCAAAGCACTTAAAAGAATTACAAAATGTTCAAGGAATTTAACGAGATTTCTAAGGCTTTTTAGGGATTTAAAGGGATTTCAAGGTATTACAAAAGTTTTAGGGCATTTCAAACGATATCAAGGAGTTTAATCAGACGTCAAGAGATTTTACGCGGGATTTCAAGAGATTGTAAAGAAGATGTTTTTTGAGTTGGCATTAGGGTCTAGAATTTTTTCATATATTCTATTATATACATATATATATACATATTTATATATATATATATATACATACATACATGTACATACATACAAAGTATCAAGTTTTATAAAATAATAAGCGTTTCGTCCTAGGCTGACTCACCGGACTCATCAGTAAGGCAATGTGAATCAGTCCTTGTCCTAGACACTTGAATTACTTTTCAATCAATTTATAATTTTTATAATTATATTAGACAATTCGGTCACGGACAGGTACCGAAATTAATGAAATAACATAAATTTCTTTTGAAAAAATAGTAATAAATCAATTTCAACAATAAACAATAATAATATTTAACAATTGTTATTAAAAATAATTAAAAATTGTTAACAATTGATCAATTTCAATAATAAGTGAAATAACAATTTTTTATAATTGAGTTGACACTTGAATTAATTTTTAATTAATTTATAATTTTTGTAAATATATTATAAAAAATTCTTATTTCACTTAATATTAAAATTGATCAATTGTTAACAATTGTTAAATATTATTATTGTTTATTGTTGAAATTGATTTATTATTATTATTTATAAAAGAAGTTTATGTCATTTCATTAATTTCGGTACCTATCCGTGACCGAAATGTCTAATATAATTATGAAAATTATAAATTGATAAAAAATTAATTCAAGTGGCTAGGGCAAGGGCTGACTCACATTGCCTTACTGATGAGTACGGTGAGTCAGCCTAGGACGAAACGCTTATTATTTTATAAAGCTTGATACTTTGTATGTATATACATGTATGTGTGTATATGTGTATTCACGTATATATAAAATAGAATATATGAAAAAATTCTAGACCCTAATGCCAACTCAAAAAACATCTTCCTTACAATTTCATATTTTGGGTCAATGAAAAAAGATGTCTTTCGAAAAACCAGCAAAGATGTCATTTGACATTTTCAGGAGATATCGAAGGATTTTGTGGAACCTTAAGGAATTAAAAATTACCGCGGACTACAAAGGATTTTAAGGGATTTCAAGGGGTTTTAAGAAATTTCAAAATATTTCAAAAGAAATCATGGGATTTCGAAGGATTTCAAAGGATGTCAAGGGATACCAAAGTATTTTTAACGAATTTTGAAGGATGTCAGGTGATTTTAAGTGAATTTCGAAGATTTTAAGGGATTTTAAGAGATTTCGAAAAATTTTCACGTATTAAAAGATCTCGATGAATTTTAAAGGGATTTCAAAGATTTCAAGGGATCTCGTAATATTTCGAAATATTTCTCGAAATTTAAAGGATCTTGACCGATTTTCAGAGATTTTAAGGGATATCCATGGATTTTAAAGGTCTTAAAGAGATTTTTTAGAATTTTGAAGATTCCAAACGGATTCATGGATTTGAAGAGATTTCAAGAGTTTATGTACGATAATCATGGAATTTAAATTATTTCAATGGATTTGAGTAGGTTTCGAAATATTACAAGAGAAATCATGGAATTTCAAAGAGTCTTAAAGGATTTCAAGAGATTCTAAAGCATTTCCACGAATTTTAAAGGATATCCGAGGATTTGAATTAGTTTTCGAAGATTTGGACGGATTTGAAGGACTTTCATAAGATTTGCAAAGATTTCGGAGGATTTTAAGGAAATCCAAAGTATTTTCACGAAATTTAAAGGATTTCAGGGGATTTTAATTGGATTTCGAAGATTCATGCAGATTTGAAAGAATTTCCTAAGATTTTCGAAGATTTAAAAGAATTTCAAGGGAATTTAAGAGACTTAAAGTGGTTTCGACGATTTCACGGGTTCTGAAAGGATTTTAAGGGATATAAAAATATTCCTGAGTATATCCACGGATTTTAGAGGATTTTGTAAGATTTCAAAAATTAAACGGAATTTCAAAAGATTTCCAAATATTATCAAGGATTTTAAGGTATTTCTAGGAATTTTTATAACTTTCAAAAGATTGTAATGAATTTTTAAATATTTTAAGGAATTTCAAGAGATTCGGAACGATTCCATGCATTTAAAAGATTTCAATGAATTTTAAAGGAATTTGAAAGATTTTAAGGGATCTCGTAATACTTAGAAATATTTCACGGAATTTTAAGGATTTTAACCGATTTTTAGAGATTCTAGGGGATTTCCAGAGAGCTCAATCGTTTTAAAGTGATTTCAAGAGATTATGCACAATCCATGGAATTCAAAGGATTTCAAGGAATTCTCATATTATTTAACCAATTTTGAGGGATTTACAAAATTTTCAAAAGAATTCAGAGAATTTCAAAGGATTGCAAAGATTTCCAGGGATTCCACAAGTTGTCATGAAAGGTGTACGCTCGATAATGTACACTGACAATTGTAGTTTGGTAATTGTGGATTCTTTTTTTTGGTTGTTAAAGCTCCTTCGGCTTTGTCGAATAAATTCTCATCACGTGCCGCACGCTTCACACTCGATTAAAGTATATCCATAATGCAAAATTTTCTGTATTATGTTAACTTTATTATACTAAATGTATGTTATATTAATTGCTGTACCTGGGCCCGGGACTTCTGCTTTAGGCGAAGAATTTTACCATGAAAAGTTTGATTGTATCTTGTGTCGATTTTCTATAAATTAAATTTCTTTTTTAATGGCATTTTTCACGATTGGAACAAAAAATATGCGTCTTATCAGAAAATTGTCAGAGGAAAATATGTAGATCTTTTTGATATGCACGATTTTGTTTCTGAAATTTTCTTGTATCCCGCTTAGTTTTTGTGAAAAACTGATTTCTTTATTTTTATTACATTTGTTACGATTGGAAAGAAAATTACGCATCTTATCAAGAAATGGTCAGCAAAAAATTTTTAGATTTTTTTAAGATGAATAATTTCGTTAATAAGCATTTTATTGTATCTCATGTCGTTTTTTCAAAAATTGATATTTTTTATTCTTACTATTATTTTTCATGAATGAAATGGAAATTATGCATCCCATAAAAAAATGGTCAATCAGGAATTTGTAGATCTATCCTTGGTTTTTAATTGTTGTCTCTTAATTTTTTTCATATTTTGCATACTCTGATGGCAAAATGGAATTTTTTATTTTTCAGTATATTTTTCGGTGGTTAAAACCAGAACCGTTGGCCAAAAAAGGCTAGTTAACGAACTCGACCTTTCTTTTTGGTCACTAAAAACGTGTGCCAAAGCGCGATCCAATGCGATTAGTCTTTCAAAAGTTATGCAGTGAAGATTTCATGAAATCCGCGAAAGTCGATTTTCACATAAACCAATACCTTCTCATTACAATGAGAACTTAAAAAATAATGATATAATGTATATATAATAGTATAAAAAGTAATTTTAACAGTCAAAACTGGTTTCAATTAGCATACTTCAAAAAAATAATTAGAAAAAGGAAGCTTACATTAAAGATGCTTTAGAATCCCCCCCCCCCCCTCAAGTAAGAATTCGTAAGAT
>JAUMHM010000004.1:16726708-16748063 GCA_032362435.1 Melikaiella ostensackeni
CCAGAACAAGAGAGAATCCACGCGAATTTGAGGGCACACTGACGCTCGTGTGTTTGGCTCAGATGTGGTACGTATAAGTACCGCAGTCGCCCGAAATTTCTTTCCGTGCACGACTTTGAAAGAGCAGCTCTCCCAGAACGAGAGAGAATTCACACGAATTAGAGGGCACACTGGCGCTCGTGAGTTTGGCTCAGCTGTGGTGCACATAGGTACCGCATTCAACCAATATTGCTTTTCGTCCACGACTTTGGGAGGGCAGCTCTCCAAGAACGAGAAAAAATGCACACGAATTTGAGGTCACACTGGCGCTCATGTGTTTGGCTCAGATGTGGTACATATAAGTACTGCAGTCGCCCGAAATTTCTTTCTGTGCACGACTTTGGGAGAGCAGCTCTCCCAGAACAAGAGAGAATCCACGCGAATTTGAGGGCACACTGACGCTCGTGTGTTTGGCTCAGATGTGGTACGTATAATTACCGCAGTCGCCCGAAATTTCTTTCCATGCACGACTTTGAGAGAGCAGCTCTCCCAGAACGAGAAAGAATCCACGCGAATTTGAGGGCGCACTGGCGCTGGTGTGTTTGGCTCAGCTGTGGTACGTATTAGTACCTCAGTCGCCCGAAATTTCTTTCCGTGCACGACTTTGAGAGAGCAGCTCTCCCAGAACAAGAGAGAATCCACGCAAATTTGAGGGCTTACTGACGCTCGTGTGTTAGACTCAGATGTGGTACGTATAATTACCGCAGTCGCCCAAAATTTCTTTCCCTGTAATTGAGTTTTCTCTGCGTTTAACTACTGTCGAGCGGGAGGTTTGACGCCGAGGATGAATGTGGGCACTCGATGCTATCGAATGTCAACATCCAAATTCGTCTGTCGGCAACCGGCTGCGATCGAGAGTTTTGGTTTTCTGCAGTTTTCCACTCCCGTGGCCAAATATTCAGGCGACTTCGAGCGCGTGTAATAAAAATATGATTGCAGGCAGTAGAGGATTTTCAAGATTGAAAAAAAAGCCATAGGATTGAGGACGTCAGGCATTGCTTGGAGGCTTATTATAAGAGTTGGAGTGATTGGGGGTTTGGGAAGGGATTTCGGCTAAAAGGTTTAATGTCTGACGATCTCTTGTGGGAGGAAGAATTTGAGATATGTAGAAACCCGAAAAAGGTACACATGGAGTGAAAAATCTAATATATCCTGTAAAAAGAAATATGGGGACATTGAACTGACAAAATTGATTTAATTCGCCCACAAGTGAAAGATTCGACGTTTCGTATTTTCCGCTCTTCCTTCTATATATAGCACTTGTATAAAATTAATATTCAAATGGATACCGTTAAATTCAGGACGATAAATATGGAACGTCAAATCCATATTTTTCGTCTTCTCGCTACTGTGAGTCTATGAATATTGATATAAATTATCATAAATGAATACTTTATTGACAAATTGTTAGCAGAGTCGACTAAAGTTGTTGTATAGCTTTTAATTCAGTTTTTGTTACGATTCAATTGATTTATTATACGAAACAAAGAAAATTTATATTCCGATTTTAAACACCCCGCTTTATTCATAATAATAGGTAGGCCAGTTCCATTCATTACTTTTGTAAATTAGAAGCGAATTGGTAACTAGTTATATTTTTTTCAGTAACAGTAACTATGAAACTCGTTACTTTTTTAAGTTACTTTCGAAAAGTAGTTCACAAATCTTTTTTACGACTATCAATCAATTTTGTTTCTATTGCAATTATTTTTTCTCTTTCATTATTCAGATTGTGGCAACAGATAGCCATGGAAAATTATAACCTAATATAGGAAAATTTGGAATATTTCTCACATTCTGGAATTCAAAATTTTCTAAAATCTATGGAAACACTTTTAGGAAGAGTTGAATATGCATTTTTCTTGATTAGTTTTTTAACTTAAAATTCAACTATTGCAGTTGAAGATTCAACATTTTAGTTAAAAATTCATCTGTTTTGTTAAAAATTCATCTTCTCGAATTGAAAATTTAACTATTTTTGTAGAAAACTCGAATATTTGATTGAAAATTAACTTTTTCGTTGAAAATTCTCATTCTCGGGTATAAAATTCAACTATATTGCAGAAAGTTCGCCTTTTCGACTTGAAATTTCAACAATCTGGTTGATCTTGTTCTCTCTTGACTGAAAATACAACTCTATTGTTGAAAATTCCTTTTTTGGTCGAATTCAACTGATTTTGATCAAAAACTAAAATCTTTTTTGTTTGAAATATTCATTAAAAGTTTTTATTGAGAATTCACATTTTTTGTTGAAAATTAATTTTTTTAATTGAAAATTCAACCATTTGGTTGACAATTCATGTATTTTGTTGAAAATTCGTCTTTTTGGTAGAAAATGCATCTTTTTGGTTGAAAATTCATCTTTTCGATAGAGAGTTCAACATTTTTTTAAAAAACTCATCATTTTTTATTGAAAATTCAACTGTTTTGTCAAAAATTGGTCTTTTTGGGTTGAAAATTAACTATTTCGTTGAAAATTCAACTATTGTGCAGAAAGTTCGTCTTTTTTGCATAAAAATGCAACTGTTTTGTCAAAAATCATTAATCTGTTTTGGTTGGAGATTCAACTATTTTGATAAAAATTCAACTACTTGGTTGAATGTTGAAGTACTTGGTTGAAACTTTATTTTTTTTGGTTGTAGATTTATCATTGTAGTTGAAAATTCATCTCTTCAATTGAAAATTTAACAATTTTCTTGAATATTCGTTCTTCTTTTTTTGATAGAAAATTAATCTTCCTAGTTGAAGATTAATTTTTTTGGTTGAAAATTCAACAATTTTGTAAAAAAATCATCCGTTTTGTTGAAAGTTCAACTGTTTTGTTGAAAAATTGTCTGTTTTAATTGAAAATTTATTTTTTGTTGAAAAATCATCTTTATTCGACACCTGCGAAAAATATCTCATTTCCCGGGCCTGTTTCGAGTGGGAAAACTAATACATTACCTGATTGTTGACGATTAGAATAAGTAATCAACATGTTTTCCCACTAGTTCAGTAATGAAATTTCATTACTTCACTATTAATAAAGTTTTGGAACGCGGACTATGTTGGCAACAATGCTCAACACTGCCATTTTGCCATAACCTCAAAATTGAAACCTCAAAAGAACTCTGAGGGCTATATTTGCGTCAATCAATCAGGTAAGCTATTATTTTCCCACCTCTCAACAGGGCCCCGAAAGGAGATATTTCTCGCAGTAGTTGAATAAAATATTGTGTGCGACTAGTGGTCAAAGGAGAAGAGTCCTCGAACGTGTTACCTCGCTCGCTACGCTCGCGCGGCAAACTCCTCACCTCGAGTTCTTCTCCTTCTCCCACTAGTGGCACAATATACTATTTTTAATTGAAAATTCAACAATTTGATTGAAAAATCATTTATTTTTATTGAAAGTTCAACTGTTTAATTTTAGATATGTCTGTTCGGATTGAAAAATAACTTTTTTGGAAAATTCAACTATTTGGTTGAATGCTGAACTACTGTGTTAAAAACTCATTTTTTTGGTTATAGATCCATCATTTTAGTTGACAATCCACTCATTTGGTTGAAAATCCAGCTATTATTGGTTGAGAATTCATCTTTTTTGGTTCAAAATGTTATTTTTTGTTTGAAGAGTTAATTATTCTGTTCAAAATTCAACAATTTCTATACAAAATCATTCTATTCAGTACAAAATTGAATGGTTTTGTAGAAAATTCATATTCACGGGGGAAAAATTCAACTATTTTGAAGAAAAATCGCCTTTCTTCCTGGAAATTTCAACAATTTGGTTGATTTTTCGTTCTCTCTTGAGTGAAAATTCAACTATTTTGTTGAAAGTTTGTCTTTTTTGGTTGAATTCAACTATTCTTGACTTAAAATTGAAATCCCTTTTGGTTTAAAGTTGAACTATTTTGTTAAAAATTCAGTTTTTTTCGTTGAAGATTCATCTCTTTCGTTGAAAATTTAACTACTTTGTTAAAAAAAATTTCTTCGGTTAAACATTAATTTTTTTAACTTTAACTATTCTATTTTTGCTTTGAAATTTGTTTCGTTCAGTTGCAGGTTCAATTATTTGGTTGAAAATTTTTCTTTTTCATTAGAAAATTCATGTATTTTGTTGAAAACTCGTCTTTTTTATAGAAAATTAATCCGCTTGTTCGATTACACATTTCTTTTAGTTGCAAGTTGAAGGACTTGGAAGTTGAACTCCTTTGCTAAAAATTCATTTTTTCAGTTGATCATTCATCATTTTAGTTGAAAATTCATCTCCGACTTTCTATAAAAAGTAAAAGAGCTGTCACGCTGTCACTCGGCAGATATGAGTGAAGTTGTGTCAAAATTAAATTTTGATATACATATGTTTGTAACATACAAAAGTACCATAAAATGACATAACATCGGACACAGGCCCAAACTTCGGACACGGGGTACGTTGATCCCCCTGAAGGTCCAGATTCGAATTCCAGCCCTAGATGCCCTACTCAAAAATCTCCTGTTGAAAAGTTCTGGAGCGAGTGGAGTGAGTGAAAGGGGAGGAAGTCTAAGAAGAGGGGCTATGGAGAAATTGGAAGGGGTAAGAGGATTTATGGTGAATTATAGTGGAGCGTGGAATAGAGTTTTTCTAGAGAAGAGGGGGTTAGGTGTAAAGGAGAGACCAATGAGGGCTGTGGCAAAGAAGGGCTAACTTTCGAAATTATGAGTAGTATGGGGGAGAAGATTGATGATTGGTGTGTCGGGGCTAAAGAGTCAGAGGGGGATGAGGTGATAATGAAAAGAGGGTGATGAGAGGCGGATCCAATATGGCGACGAGTATGCTAAAAAATTATTGTATTTTCATGAAACTTGGTATAAGGGGGTTTTGGGGGTCGCTAATTAGGAGTCCGAAGTCAAAAATGAAAAAAAGAAGTGCGGATCCAATATAGCGAATGTGTATGCTAAACTATTTATTTAAAAAGAAAATTATCGTTTCACAATATATAGACAAGTGTGTCAAATAAAAGTTGCAAGGTTTCGAGAAATATACTCAGGTGTGTATATATAGTTCAGAAAACGTTTTTTGGGCCCCATATGTGCGCAGTCAGGCCGAATTAAATTTTGACTTATATTAACCCTCTGAAAACGACGCGTCTTGGTCGAACGAACTTCACTTTCAAACTGATACAATAGCAGGTAGGAGGGGTTTTGGACCCCTATACTCTAAAATCAGATGTTCAGACCATTACTGTGACCAACCCACCACCTCAACTCCCTGAAATCGAAACCTTATTTTCTTTAATTTTGGCACAAACTTGAAAATGACGGATGTATGTTATTCTAAATACATTTAAAAAATATTCCCAGGCCGATTTTGAGTCTCTATTCAACCCCGCATTTCATACATCTATACTATTTTTTAAGGTGTCACTTTGGGTATTTTTGTCTTCGTAAGTCGATAAAAATTCGCCGAGGCTGAAGACAGTGAGAGGTAAAGCGGCAGTGTGATAGTGGCGCTCACAAACTCTTCTATTCCAATACGTTCAGCCACGTGTCAGCCGTCAAATAAAAAATAAACAAAAAATGGAGGCGCAGAAAAGGGTGAAAGAAGCTGAAGACACGAGCCTAGATTCAGTCGATGGAAAACGTTTCCTGGCACGTGCCAATTTTTATACGCTTTATTCGGCGACATATTTTCCTTTCCAAGAGATTCCCCTTTTTCACAAAATCTCCGACACTTGATGTTTATCGAAAACAAGGCAAATCCACTTACCCTCAAGTAAATACGATTTCTCTTCTGAACCCAGAATAAAATCCAGTTTTTTTTAATGGTACCCTTCAGCTTAGATCCTCGTCATCGGTTCAGTAATGATGATCATCGTGAATATCGATGAGATTATAGACAGTACGGGTACTTATTAAAATATCCATACATATTCATGCGAATAGAGTTTCAATGCTACACTTCTCGACCCTATTGATGATCTATTCTCAGCAACCCATTTCTGGGTCATTCAATCATATGTCATAGGAAATAAAACTACGATAGATTTGATAATAATATGCTACGAAAAAGTATTCTCTATAGAAAAAGAGAAAAGACAAACTTACGAGATAAAATCCCCCATGGCATATGAGTTTGATAACACAGTGTCAAACCATAAATATCATAGTCGCTATCCTCACAGATTGCAGGATTTGACCAACTCTAGAGTCATTCATGTCCCGGACTCATCTCCTTTCACCCTAACATGCGAAGCATTCCTGCAGATTAGAAGTTATGGGAGTGTTTTCTCGGATTGTATGTCGCAAGCTCTCAGACCGTTCAATAATGATTGTTGCCCCTAAGCTTCAATGAATGAGATTGCTTTGTTTTTTTTTTACCAATTAGAAGTGGAACATCTTTGTCCCATCAGCCTTGCATTCGCTTCATTAAAAAGGGACATTATAAATTCGTTATACCCCACTCCTGACTTGCGGTCGTTAACGAGGTCTTGTCCTCTATCGCAAGTTTTAACAAATCTAATTTTGTGGTAGCATTCTAAAAACTGTTGCCCCGAGCTCTCTCCGTTTTGGCGAGTTACCGATACATTTCAAAGCATTGGTAAAGAAGGTGGTACTCAACCCTGTGGGGATCGGTTTGGTACCGAGACACAAAGACGCCAGTGTGGTGTGGGGATGAGTGGAGACGGCCTCGAGAAGATTCTAATGATGGTAGCGCACCCCGCGGCAAATATCTTCTCGATAGCAGGGAAGCCTGCTACGTACCTTTTCCTTATACCCATTCGCATTCTCCTTCGCTGCATCCGGAGCCACTGCAAACTACCTTCCCCCACTGCTCGAACATTGCACTCGCGTGAATCGAAGCCAGGAAGCCGCATGAAAAGAACGAGACAGTTTCCTGAGCCATTATCATTTTAGTTGCTTATTTTTTCCGCGTCGCACACCTTGCACTCCTACTTCGCCCTTAACGCTCCTCTTTCTTCCTATTTTAAACAAGAAAGCAGCCAAGCGATTCGCCTTGTTATCTCCTGCAGCTGCCATTCTTAAATATAATGCGAACTGCAATCTGGATGGTGAGGCGTTTTTTTCCGGACTGACGCTTCTCTCTACAATCTTTTTTGTTTACAATCCTCTGCCCGGACTGTTTAGCCTGATGCTAGAATAGTTCTTATTCTTAGGGAACCGTCGGTCTATTATTTGTGGAGCGACTTTACTCGGTACTGGAAGTCTCTCGACAATGGCAGATTCTTAACCCGAAGAGGATTTCAAGGAGAATTTAAATGGAGTAGCTCGAAAGATATCAATCGATACAGTTCGGACACTCACTTAGATGATTTGAATCTGAAAGACAGAGTCAGATACTTTAGAGAATAAAGATGTTTGTATTACCATTCCAATGCCATTTCATTTTAGATTAAAATTGCAAACAGGCAACCGATGGATACAAAGTGTCAAAAATTGCTTGATCTGCCCACCAAGATCGGAAAGACAGGATAAATTAGTTTTTAGAATGAATGCCAAATTAAAGAGAGCGTATTAACTACCTCCGCGAAAGTTTCGGATAGGAGTTCATTCCGCGCTAATCTGAATCATTACGAAATCTTTATCCGATTCAATCCTAGGTCATCCGAATCAAAAACAAGATAATGAGGGTAAAAATACCTATTAATTAACCAATTACAAAGTCGAAGTGCCTTAGAGAATGCTCCTAGAGATGTTCTCGTTTGCCTTATGTAGACAGATCTTCAATTTAATTATTGGGTAGAACATGCCATTTTACCATTAAAATGCCTACTACCGATCTTTAAATTCAAATTACTCGAATGCATAAATCTTCCACTCGTGGTTTCTAGAAATAGAAAAACGAGGGTTTCGGCCGATAGGAAGGGGCGTAAGTAGTTGATGTTTAGTATTCAGGCGCTATTTGATTCCTCGGGTTCATAGGACTACGTGGTCTGCATTGTTTTCGACTCTAACGTCTCACTCGAAGCGCGTTCTCTGTGGGTAGTCAACAGAAACATGGGGTGGCGCGGAGGAGTGGGAATTCGCTTCGGCGCCAAAGGAATATTATCGTATGGCGTGCGGCTGGCACCTGCTTGCGAAGTCCCCGTTACCGACATACATTATACTAATTCCAGGTCATGTAACACCCACTTTGCTAAGACATTAGTATAAACCAACCTCGCTCGCCACGGATACTAAATCTTGCACGTACCCTACGTGCCATCTTGCCTTCCCGCACCACGATCTTCGCGGTCTGACTACCCTAACCTTTACCTGCACCTAATCTTGCAGCGTCTGCCAACCGAGGCGGTTTTGTGGCCTAATCTTATCTTCGACTGAGTCCAAGGTTTTTCCGTCTGGCCCTTTTCCCTATGTTCCAGAAATCCTGACCCTGCGATTTGTAGCAGCAAAACGTGATCAGGAACAGGAAATTTAGGGAATTAAATTACAACTGGTCGTCAACATTTTGATTTCTCTTTCCTCAGATACGAATTCAAATTAGACGGCGTTTGAACCTCGTATAGTTCAGAGAGTATTAAGGCAACTTGGATCATGATTAAAGAGGGTGGAAGCTGAGCGTAAACGTGACAGTAGCGTACCTTTAGTCTCCGATGAGGAATTACTCAATAGAGGACAGAAAACATTCGTTGTTTAGAATACCTAACAATCCTGTAACGTAAGTATAATATTTATCATATACTGACATAAAAAGCGAAAAAAGAAGGGTGCTATAGCCTATAACTTTCGAATTGAAAAGTTATTGTTCAATAAAGTAAACCGTAACGTATTACACCTTAATACGTAGAAAGTGGTCGAAAGTGAAAACATAAAATTTATGAAAAGCATCATGGAATTAATGTAAATTGAGAAAATTGGACAAGCAATACAATTTTAAGGTCATGTAGAAATTGGAGTATAACGCTTGTAATCGAAAGTTCGGCAAATTCAAGTGTATTTATAAATACAGAATTAATGTATAAAGTTCAAATGCATCTCGTCATAACCTAATTTTTTTACTCGTGATGGAAAGAAAATAAATATTTGCAATTAATATAGAAATTAATATTAATATTTTGCAGTCACCCAGGTGGAGACGATGCACTATCGGAGGCAATGAAAATGTAACAAAAGGATCTCGGATCTGTTCTGATCATTTCGAAAACAAGTATACATCTCCAAGGTGTATCCTAGACCGTTACTAGTAGAAAATACGGTTCAAAAATTTATATTCCATTGGATCAACCTCCATGTATAAATAGTCTACGATTTTTCTTTAGGTCAGTTGGAGGTAATAATTAAGCACACATCAGATTATTTGTGCGACGTTTTGTTAGCTTGGTTCAATAACCTCATCAGGCTAAATTTTTTTATTGAACACCAATAGATATTATTAAAAATATTGTTGAGTAACAACAGTAATAAAGATCACAATTTACTTTTTTAAAAAGGATATTTACCAATATGGTTGATTTTAAAACATTGATGGAATCAATGAGTCAGGTGTGCCCAAAGGCGTCACTAAAACTTTTCACATCATTCTCAGAGAACAGAATAACAACAACTGAGCGAATCGTGACAAATGACTAAGAAACGTCAAACGAAGACACAATACAATAATCTAGTGTTCAACATATACTAAGAATGTACGTTTGTACGTGAATAGGTATCAGAGAATCTGTATGTGTGAGTGAATGAGAAATTAAGAATCAAATTTTTCGAAGTGCCGGAAAATATCTATAATTTAATGAATGGATATCTTCTTTTTTGTTCATACTCTTCAAATTGCTTTTAATGTGAATCATCTCCGAAATGAGACATTTTTCGTAATTAGATTCAAAAGTTAATATTTTGGTATTCTCCCAATCAAATATATGGTTAAACTTCCTCTGATGTGATTTAATAACAGATCCTTTGTTCCTATATCTTGCATGTTCATTGACACGAGTTTTTAGGGGACTCTTCATCTCACCTACATAAAAGCGTCGCAGTTTTTGCATGGAATTTTATAAACTAAGTTAGTCATGTCCCATTTTTTAGTAGAGTCTCTACCGAGTTGTATAATCGATTTTAAAATAGGTTTCAGTAAAGGTAACGCAGCTATATTGAATTTCTTAAGTGCTGAAGACTATAAAAAATGTCCGGTATATACGGTCGACAAACTTTCGGTCATCAAGAGAAATTTTGGTTACAAAAAATATGTTTCTCTTGAATAGAAAGTTTAAAAACAAAATACCTTTCATACTTTTGTATGAAAAGCGTGTACACGAGAACACATTGGGGTCTTGTGGCAGCCTACACTCTCTTTAATACTCTCTGGTATAGCTGAGGGAAAATTGATTAACACTAATTCAGTAAGTTCAGTACTGGATGTTTGTCTAAGCTTCGAATACGTTACAGCAAAGACAATTTCAAAAATTGTGTTTTGATGACTTCAGGTCGAAAATCTGAGGATCTTTCAAAATTCCATACAAATTGGATGAGGACACCAATCAACCTGATTGTTAAGACCTTTTTCCCTTGAGCACAAACTTTTTATCGTGAATGGTTTTTCGGCCTACTCTTCCATTATTACACATCTAATATTTTCGAACAGAACGTCGACAGAAGTCAATTTCTCTCACCTTTCCCAAAACTTGTTACAAATTCTATTTCTAAGGAAATATAGGATCGTTAAGGTGCTCAATTCGATACCGAGTGGTGGCTCTAGCGATGAAGTGGGTGGAATCCCACCACGGGAATCAAGCTTGAATTCGAAATGAGATCCCCTTTCACAGTGTATCCACCCACCCCAAAGAAGAAATGAACACTCGGTGCGAATACGTCCGAACAAAGGGTTCGAACTCGTGAAACTCGCTTTACTAGTGTGAACTTGATTTCAGATTGCAGAGACGTTTTCACAAAGACCCCCACTCTCTCTTTTTCTTCAACACAAGTCTAACAAAGGCGCATCCTATTTCCATATTATCAAATTCCCCTACTTGAAACTAGGTCCCTATAACCCACAGAATTTTATCAAGACGGTAAACTAATTGCAAAATCTTCCTATATATTTTACAATGAATTCAAACTAAGCCACACCAAGATTTAAAATCTGTTTTGATCCGCTAAGTCTGGAATGTTATTCAGAACGAGGAAGACTTATTTTGACCCTCTTGCAGGAAACGAGCTCGAGGGACTCTAGGATAGTAATTAGCTACTATGTATTTTAATTGAATCCCTGCTCCCCGGGGGCTGACGGGAGGCGTTAAGAAGACTTCTTCCCTAGCCCCTCTATTCCGATGCTAATCTCTAGAAATCCTCTGCTCCCATCCCTAGGAACTGTTCTCTGACCAAACTCTCTTTTCTTCTATACTTGCAGCCCTGAGGTTCCGGACTGGAATTTCCAGCTTAGCTTAAGAGCTAATAGCAAGCCAACGCCTCCACCCCTATTCCACCCCTCGAAACCACGGTCCTTCTCTTTCAGCTCCTCACAGAAGGATGCAACCACCCTTGCATGATCCTCTTCTAGCCTTGGAAGAATTCCTTACTGGAAGGTCAAGGAAGATGGTAATTAATGGAAAACTGATTAGCAATTAGTAGCAAATGCTAAATGATTATAACGTAATGATATTATTACGGATGGCAGTACATCAATTAGAATAGTCGAAAAAAACTGGGAGTCTTAATTTCACAAATAAGAAAGAATTTAGCAATGGAGTTATTTATTATCAGTTATGATTACTAAGACGCTCGAAATTCGTATCAAGTTATTACTTTTGCAGTAGGAGGCAGCAGTTTCACTTGCAGAGCGGGATCTATCGAGTAGAATTTAAACTGGACAGTTTCGTTATCTACATTCGAGAAACAGAAGTTTAGGGTAGGTATTAAATTTATTTTTCTACAATCGGTAAATGCAACTTTAGGCATGATATTTTTCAGGATGGCCGCAGGATCGGACAACAGTGATATTATTGGAAATTAATAGAAATTAAAAATGAAAAAACGACAGTAGGTTTTTATTTTTTCACTGGGAATTAAAATTTTTTTTAGTAAAAACGTCTTTCTAATCACTTCCAATGTCACTAACGTGATATCACATGATGGAATGCAATTTTTATTGAGTTCGACGTGAAATTCTTTTGTGTTCTAAAGAATCTATTTTTTATGCTTTCTAAGTATGAAATCATTAAATTTACAATGTGTAGTTTAAGGTCTTTTGCTTTTGAAAATTTTCATTTTTCATTCATAATTTCTAATAGTTCATTTTCAAATTCAATCATTTTAAATACAGTTTTAAAGGCTGAAATAATTAAAAGTTAAAAGTGTTTGAAATTCAACAAGTTTGATAGTAAAACGTAGACTCATAATTAGATCATTACACGACAAACTGAAAACGTTTCAAATTATTGAACAATTTCTAATAATTGAAGGCTTCAAAAAAGTAATCTTTTAAAAATGAGCAATATATTTGCCTACATTCATTTAGAATGAACAATTTCAAATGTCAGGATTGAAAATTGAAACATCCATAATTGTATGGTTATAAGAAGTTGTTCGAAATTAAACTATTTCCAATTGGAGGCCCCAAGAGATTGGTTTGTATAATAATATTATAAACCGTTAAAATTTCCTGTTGCTTTTTCAATTTTTCCATAATGTTTGTTGTTCCATTTAAATTGAAACTAGAATTGTTAAATTTTGAAAAGTGAAATTCGAAAATTTTATTAATTTTAAACGATTTTAATTATAATTCATCTTTAAAGAGGTCCACCAAATTATAAGATTTCCAAGATTTGAAAAGATTTCAACGATTTCATAAGGTTTCTCGGCTTTTGTGTTTATACCAGGTTTCAAGATTTTAGAAGAATCCAAAATTTTCATGAAGATTTCAAAGATTTGACGATGGAAAAATATATATATATATACAGTATCTTTCTTTGCATAAAATATTTGAGTGGACGTTCTAATGAAATACTGAAGCCATGAGCTCGGTTACACTGTTGCGTGTATTGTTAATTAGCAATAAAGTGAAAATTAAAACAATTTTTTGACACATTTGCTTGGATTGGTGCTTCCGGTTAAGAGATAATTAAAAAGTGCATTTAACTCGACTTATAGGACATAAAATAACCCTGAAATTGACCCCTATACGAACCCTCCTCTACTAATAGTTTACGTGATATTGATTTGTTAATTAAGGGTAGCGTGTTTTCGGACAAGCCCGCGTTTTAATGAATTTTCATATTATAAAAAAATACTCAGATCAGATTTTTCTTCTTAGGTCCTTAAAGTAAAAGGTTACAAGTATTCAAAAACATTTTTTCTGAAATTCGAAATTCAAAGATGGTCGAGTAGGTGGGAGGCATGTTTTTTTCTTCCAATAATAACATTTTTTGCAAAAAAAAATCTGTGAAAAATTCACTTCATGAATCATGTAGGGGATAGTTTTTCTTCAAGGAAAACCACTATAGTTTTACACCAAATCTTTTACATTTTTAATAACAGATTGTTGTAAATAATAATTTTTTATATTCACCGTTGTCGGAAAAATCTAAAAAAACGGGTTCAACATTAGGTATGGAAAAAATATCGTTTATAACAATTCATTATTAAAAATATAAAAAATTTTGTATGAATCTTAAAAGTAGTTTTCCTTGGAGAAAAATTAATAAACTGTCTCCTAGGTAGTTCATGAAGTAAATTATTCATAGAATTTTTTTTCGCAATGAAAAATAATGAAAATGCAAGCTTCTCCGAAAATACGCTATCCTTGAATAAAAAATTAATATCTCGTAAACTATTAGTCGCAATGGGCTCGAATGGGGGTCATTTTCAGGGTTTTTTTGTGCCCTACAAATCGAGTTGTATGCACTTTTTACCTATCACTAAACCAGAAGCAACAATCCAAGCATACGTGTTAAATAATCGTTTCAATTTTCACTTTACTGTTAATTAGCATTACACGCAATGGTGGGACAGAGCTCAAGTTTTCAGTATTTCATTAGAATGTCCACCCAAACTTTTTGAGCAAAACAAAACTGCTGTATATATCTTGTTCCAGCAA
Organism: Melikaiella ostensackeni; assembly: GCA_032362435.1. Taxonomy (NCBI): domain Eukaryota; kingdom Metazoa; phylum Arthropoda; class Insecta; order Hymenoptera; family Cynipidae; genus Melikaiella; species Melikaiella ostensackeni. The sequence continues at coordinate 16,740,750 of JAUMHM010000004.1, forward strand.
ATGGCTCTTTTCGTTTAATTTTACTGGACCATATCCTGAATCTAGTTTATTTTTTATTATTTCCTACACTATTTGCAAATTGAGGCCCTTGAAATTCAATCATTTTAAATTGAAATACATTAAAATGAAACAATTTCAGAATCAAGCGTTATTAACTCTGTACAATAATAAAATTTTAATGCTCTGAAGTTTGAAAAATATAAAGTAAAAGTTCTGAGGAAAACCGAGAGGAAAACACTATCTTCCAAATTCAAACCTTAAAAATTGTAAACTAAAAAATGTTTAATTTTAAGTGTTAAAAACTAAAGGACCTGAGTATTCAAAAAGAAACAATCAAATAGAAATCAGGTATTCAAAATATAACATCAAATTAAAGTTTAAAATTAAATTTCAAATCAAGTAGTCATAAAAATTTCATATCCAACCCTGCAAAATTGAACAATTTTTTATCATATGGCTTGAAAAAAAAGTATTTCAGAATTAACAGTTCACAACAGTATTGCTTGAAATTTGCAGCTTTCGAAATTCAGTAATTACAAATTAAGAAATTAAAATTCTTCAATTTATTCAAGTCTTCAAAAGTGAAATGTGTAATTTTAAATATTTACAAATTAAAAGCTTTAAAAATTAATACTGAAATTCCGTACAATGCAAACCCTGGTGGAAAAAATTTTCAAGAAAGATTGCAAAGTTCTATGATCACCTCGTTTCTACAGATGATCGTAGAAAATGGTAGATTCTATAAATAGTTCGGCATAGAAAACTACGAAGGATAAAAAATCAATTTCTAAGGAGTTAATGAAGCTTTATGATTTTGTATGAAAAATGAAAAGTTTCTAAGAAAAATTATGAAAATCTACAAGAAAATACAATCTTAATTTTTTGTAGAAAATTATGAATTTCTACAAAGACTTACGAATAATCACACTTTGTATGAAATTTTACAAAAATAATATACGTCTAGAAAAATTAGTAGTTTTTCACATTTTCTTTTTAGAAAATTACAAATTTCTGCACACGGTTATGAATAGCTACAATTTTCTACAAAAAAATGGGAAATTTACAACGCCATAATGAAGCTTTAGTTTTTCATAATTTTTGATTTTATAATTTTCTATAAAAAAAGGTTTTTATAGAAAATTATGTATTTCTATAAAAATAACAAATATTTACGATTTGCAAAAGCTAGTTGTATTTTTTTACATTTCTTCTTAAAAAATTACCAACTTTTACACATAATTATGGATAAATAAAATTCTCTACGAATAAATAGGAAAATCTATGACTCCAGAATGAAGATTTAGTTTGTCATTAATAGGTTTTTGTAAGAAATTACGAATTTCTACAAAGTTTAATGAATATGGAATTACATATTTCTATGAAAAATTAGAAAAGTGTCTAATCCCAAATCTATAATTTTCTACAATTGTATATGAAATCGTTACCCTTGTAGAACGCTGTAGTTTTTCGTAAACAATTTTTCCAGAGTATTCAGATTTTCTAAATTTCGAGATTTCTCGAAAACAGTAAGATACGTGGAAAATGACAAAATTTTATCAGTTCTCTAAAGGGGGATAATCGTCGTCCACCCCGAACTTACACGGTATCAATATTTGCAAAATTTTAGACGATGCAAATTTAAAAAAAAAAACGAATCATGTTAAGCTTCAAAAAATGATGTATTGTGTGAATTAAATAGAATTAAGGCGTACAACAAATTACGCCGAAATCCTTGCTACAAAAAAATAATCCGTTAAATTGTACACTGTTCTACGGAAAAATGCAAAAATCGAAGATTTTTTATTATCGCTTTCTACGAAAAAAAACTATTCAGTCAAAATGCATTAATATTTCGTCGAAACTTTCGTAAAAATTAAGATATTTTCATACAAATTTATAAAAGTTTTCGTGCAAATTCATAGAAATAATTTCTACCAGATAATGTAAAGGGCTTTTCAATAACTATTAATTTCTAAACAATTTGCACTAGTACTATTAGAAAATGTACGAAAATTCTGAAGGTATAATCATATGATTTTTATTAGTACAAAAAATTCAATTCGTATCAATTCGAAAGTTTAAAATTCACTGTGAAGTATTAAAATAATTCTAAGCCTTTGAAGTAGGTGCAAATAAAAAAAATCCGGTCATTTTTTCAAAACTGCATGACTCTTCTAGGTCTTGTAGCAACCCTGAGTGTAATAAAAATGTAATAAACAAATCTAGTAGACAAAAACGTACTTGTCAAATACAAATTATATTATCTTACCATTCAAAATGGATTATTCGTAATGCTTATATCTATAGTTATTTTTTACAAGACAACATATAAAAAAATCTAAACACTATGAAACTCTATAACTAATCAGAATCGCTGTCAACAAGAATTTTTATTCTTTTAAAAACGCCCTGACCCACTAGCGTAGGCGATTCAGATGAACGGGATGGTACTTCCGCCTTACGTGTTCTAGTACGGGTAACGCGTTCTGCAAAAGACAAATATCACATTTAAATTAAAAACTAATTCCTAAATTTCAATCATCTCTTTCAATTTATCTTCACTCTTAACTTTATCAAAACTTGGAGTATACCTTCAGAAATTATATTGTTCTTATCAAGAGAATTAATCTCATCAGAAATTTGTTTCTTCTTCTTTGCCATTGCGCATTTCTCGAGAGTTGGGCGGCCATGAATTCCATTCTTCTCCAGAAATTCCATCATGCGTTCTCTTCGCGCTTTAAGTGATTTGCATCCTTTCCAAAAAGTGGCGTAATTGTTTATCTTTAAACCAGCGGCATTTATGTACTTTTTAAGGGATTTTATCTTTTTGTCGTCGTCAGGATTCTGAAATAAAAATTAAGAGTCAAGCAGATTTTTTAAAAAAGAAAATAGTTTCTCAAACATTTTGACTTTTTACATCAACATTCGTTTGCGTAATCATCTAAGAGCTGCAAATTGTTTTAAATTCTCATTTAGTTACACGTTTGTCGATAATCAAAATCGTTGAAAAATGTGTAATGATACCAGGGGTACCAACAAAAATAAAGTCACATTTGTTTAACTTCCGTTTAATCATGCAAGGTGGACATTCATGAATCAGAAAAATATCCTTGATCATTTCCGGGTTTCAAAAAATTTTCCCGTCTATTTAAATTTTTTAATTCAAGCATTCAAAACTAAATAATTTAGCATTTGAAGTATTTTAAAAAAAGAATCTCCAAATTAACGAATCTAATGTAGAACCATTATAAATCCGAAGCGTTTAAAATTGAAAATTCAACATTAAAAATTGAACAATTTCAAAAACAAATGTTCGATATTTTGTAAAACTGAAGCTTTAAAATTAGACGATCTTCGAATGAAAAATATTTGAAATTGTACAATTTCAAAGTAGATGACATAAAAATTAAATAATTTTTATTTCCAGATCTTCAAATACATAAATAATTCAATCTGAACATTTTCAAGATTAAATATTCAAATATTAAAAATTGAACAATTTTACATTCAGGGAAATCAAAATTGAACATATTGAAATAGAAACAATGAAAACTGTTTTACTTTTAAGACTTTCAATTGGAAATATTTTACAAGATTCAGCGATTGAAATTCTCATTTATAATTTTTCAATCGACTTCCAATTCCAAATTGTAGAGCTTTAAACAACTGAAATTTTAAACCAGACAGTTTTGAATGCTTCAATTAAAAATTGTACAACTTAAAGAGCTTTTAATTTGAAATTGTAGAATTCTCGAAACTTTAAACTTGGTCTACTCGATTCTGAATTTAGTGAATTTATAATCGTTTAAGAATTCAAAGGTTTTAATTTTTTAATTGCACAAATTTGAAATTTTTCAATAACGACTTCACATTTTTTCAATTTCAAGCGCTTCTAATTTAAAGTTGTCCAATTAAAAAATAATCTGAAATTATTCAACTTTGATCGCTCCAAAATCATAATAATTCAAATATTGAAATGCTTTTGTTTCTAATTCTACAAATTTGAACGACTTCAATTTTAAACAAAACAATTTTCAATATTTCAGCCTGAAATTATTCAGTACTTCCAATTCCAAATTCTTTCATTTGAAACGCTTTTTTAAATTATTCAATATTGAAACCTTAAAACTTAAAATTCTGCAAATATGAGGGTTTACATAAAATTTGAAATAGATTTGCAGAATCTTAAGGGAGCAGTTTCAAAATTTTGGAAATCCAACTTTTCAATATTGAAGGCTTCAAACTAAAATTTGCTTTACTATTAAGGTTTTTAACTATCAACCGCCCAATTTGTAATGCTTGAATTTGAAATTATAGAATATTGCAACAATTTAAATAATACAAAAATTTCAACTTCCAATTTTAAATAAATATGTGAAATCTATAGAAATCTTGGTAGAAATGGATTTTCACAATAGAATAAAATAAATTGCAATAAATCTAACAATGTAAAAAATGAAAAAAAAATTGTTGCTTCTCGTAAGAACTACAAAAAATTCTACTAGAAAATAGAATTTTCAAGTAATATTTGGATGCTTTTTCAAGATTTTACAAATACTCTTAAACACCGATATAAGCCCAGTTTCGGGAGTCGCTTCGCACTGGCCTTGGGCCTAAACCGGATCCCTCGAAAAGTAAACAGTCAGGGACGTGTAGACCATTTCCTAATATTACACCATCTCCGAACGTGAGTTCGAACCTGAGTACACGCGCACTGCGCCTTTATCTATACGCTGCTGGCATTTCACGCTTGATTGAACACCGTCTTTCGCCCCGACCGCTGAGAAACTGCGGGAGCCAGCAGTCGGCCAGAAGTTCTAGGAAGGCGTAAACCGGACGGGCTTTTGTGGGGGTTCGAGTGTACTTCAGAGTCAGGCATAACGGGTGGCGAGTATTTTAAGCATGGTATAGTGGCATGAGGCATTTTAAGTCAGCCGTATTGAGTTTCGAATAGAACAAGTCGTTTCAAGTCAGTCATAGGGGGTGCTAGGTAGTATCAGTCATTTTAATTTACTCAAGCAGTGTCAGTTATTTACTCCCGTAGTATAGACAGATCTTTGTGAAAGATAAGTGGTATCCAGTAGCATACGTAGTTTAAGGAAGGACATGAGAGGTGTCAAATATTAAAAGTAATTTCAAGTCAGTTATAATGGGTTGCAAGTAGTATAACTCTTTTCAAATTAGCCATGATGGGGTTCGAGTAGCATAAGACATTTTATCTCAGCCGTATTGGGTGTTAAATACAATAAAATTGCTTTACGTCACAGGGGATGACAAGTAGGATCAGTAAAAGTAATTCATTCAAGAAGTGGCCGTAGTTGGATTTAGTAGTATAGGCAGTTTTTCGTTAGACGAAGTGGTTTTAAGTGGAATACGAAGTTTACAGTCATACCTGTATATAGGGGGTTTCAAATAGTAAAAGTAGCTTTAAATCAGTCACAACAGCTGTTAATTAATATACTTCGTTTTGTATCAGCGATAAATGGTTTTGTGAAGTCAACTAAGTCGGAAAGATTTGTCAAGTGGTATGGGTGATTAGACGTCAATCACAAGTGTTCATGTTTGAATGAGTTTTAAGTAGTACAAGTCGTTTTAGGTGAGCCACAGTGGATGTTGAATAGAATAATTCGTTTTGATTCATTCATAAAGGGTGAGAAGTAGTATAACTCGTTTCAAATCGGCTATAATGAGATTTGAGTGCTTGAGTCATTTTACCGCAGCCGTACTGGGTGTCAAGTACAATAAATTTTTTTCAAGTCATAAGGGGTGTTAAGGTAGCATCAGTAATTGTAATTCACAAAAGGAGTCGCTGTAGTTGCCTCCTGTGGTATAGGCAGTTTTTTGTTAAACAAAGTGATTTCTAGTAGCGTAAGCAGTTCACAGTCAGAAATCAGGAGTGCCAAATAGTGAAAGTAGTTTTGAATCTATCAGAATCACTGCTAAATATGTTTCATTTTAAATCAGTGATAAACGGTTTTGAGCTGTCTAATTTATTTCCAGTAAATCGTAGCGGGTGTCTAGTGCAAGAAGTTGGTTTCAGTCAGTAACATGAGGTGACATGTGTAAAATAAGTTGTTTTCAGTCAGTTGTATAGGGTATCAAGTGAAATCAGTCATTTTCATTATCTTAAACAGTGCTTTTAGTTTAGTGGGGAGGCAGTTTTTACGTAGCTTGAAGTAAAAAATAAGAGGTGCCAAATAGTAAAAGTAGTTTTAAGTCAGTCACGATGATCCTCAAGTAGTATACTTCGTTTGAAATCAGCGAAAAATGGCTTTTTAAAGTTAAATATGTTATAATGAGTGTCATAGTATAGGTAATTGAGAATCAAGCACAAGTGTTTTCAGTTTCGAATCAGTTTGAATGATTTCAAAGTAGTAGCAATCATTTTATTTCAACTATTGTGGGTGTTCAGCCAAATACTCGTAGTTCGTTTTAAAAAAGTTATTAGAAGTGTCAAGTAGTATATGTCGTCAGAAATAAGTGCTTGTACTTTTAAATCAGTTTTAATGAGTTTCAAGTAGTACCAGTCGTTTGATCAGCCACGGCGGGTGTTAATCAAAATGAATCATTCAATTTAGGCATAAAATGTAGTATCAACTACCTTAAATCACTAATAATAGGCGTCACGTCGTGTAAAAAAGACATACATGAAGGGTGTCAAATAGCACTCGTTATTCGAGATCTTTTAAAAGGGCTGTCAAGTAGTAAAAGTACATTGAAATAAGTCATAATGATTCTTAAGTAGTATATTTCGATTAAAATCAGCGAGAAATGGCATTTTGAAGATAAATATCTCACAGGGAGTGTCGTGGTTTATGTCAACCATAGTGGGTTTTCAGTTCGTTTTGAAGAAAGTCATTAGTAGTGTCAAGTAGTATCGGTCATTAGAAATATATGGTTGTAGTTTTAGATCAGTTTTCATTCGATTAAGGGTCAAGCACAAGTGTTTGTGGTTTTAAATTAGTTTTAATCAGTTCAAAGCAGAAGAAGCCATTTTACATCAGCCACAGTGGGTGTACAGTAAAATAGTTCGTTTTAAAAAAGTCATCAGTAGTGTCAAGTAGTATGGGTCATCAGACAAAGGTACTTGTATTTTTAAATAAGTTTTAATGGGTCTTAAGAGTACAAGTCGTCTTGGATCAGCCACGATGGGTGTCGATTAAAATAAATTATTCAAGTCAGTCATAAAATGTAGTATCAGTTACTTTAAATCACTAATAGTAGGTGTGGCGTTACGTACTACATGGGCTGAAAAGTCTTTGGCCTGACAATGAAAAAACGATATTTTGAATGAAAAATTGGCTTTATTCTTCG
>JAUMHM010000004.1:16783885-16796769 GCA_032362435.1 Melikaiella ostensackeni
TCCTTACAAGATACTTTCCCTTTTTCGTTTTTTTTTTTCACTTAAATTTGGACTAAATTAATAAAAGCCAATGAGAAAATTGAACTATTTTTGTTGAAAATAGAAATATTTGTTTGAAAATTCCAATTCCAATTCAAATATTGAACGGCTGTGATCCCTGCAGTAGTCTAAAAAATCAAATTTCTGAATTTTTCTCTATTTTCAACAAAAATAGTTCAATTTTCTTATTGGGTTTTATAATTCAGTCCGAATTTAAGTGAAAAAAAAACGAAAATAGGGAGAAAAGGGGAAAGGATCTCGAAAAGAGTGGAAAAAAAGAGAAATTTTTTCAGAAAGGGAAAAAACAGGGAAATAGGGACACAGTGTAGAATAGGGTCGTTCAAAAAATCGATTTTTGATGCGTCAATATTTACCCGTGCCTCCAGGCCTTTGAAAAAATGAAATGAAAATTTAAATATAAAAAAAACCTATTCTTAATTTGTTGTAAATAATTGTTTAGTCACTTCTTAAGGAATTTTTAGCGAATAATTTCCACCCAATAAATCTTAATTTTAAATCACCTAACCCCCTTGCATTGTACCCGGAAAGTGACCCACAACATAGAAAATAGCACTCTCTATATTCGAATCAGAAAATTCATTGAAAATCAGTAACTTACTTCTCACTAAATCAGTGAAATTTCACTGATTCAACTGATCCACTGATAGCTAGAAGTATGTCACTGATTCACAGTGAAATTCCATTGATTCAAATTAAGAGAGCAATATCATGTGACATTCATGATAAAGACGACTTTTCAAAATCTTTTTTCTACCATAAATTATTATTATACGGTGAAACTAAAGTTTTGAAGTATTTTTTAACTAATTTTTAGCTGTTTGAACAGTTATTATTTGTTTAAACAATTTTTTCCCTGTAAATCCTGAAAATGTATTATTTTTCGAATAAATGATACCGTTCATGAATGTTAAGAGTAATATTTTTTATTTAACATATTTTGAAATTGTTTTAACAAATCCTATTTGTTTAAATCTTTTTCTACATTAAATCATTAAAATTGAGATTTTACTGGAATTGATGACACAGTTAACGAATGTTGACAGTAATATTTTTTCATGAAAAGTTAGTATTTTTTGGAATTAGTGACACAGTTCATGAATGTTAGGAGTAATATTTTTTGTTGAGACAATTAGGAATTATTCAAACAATTACTAATCTTTAAATTGTGCTTTTTCATGGGAGAGATGGAGAAAATTTTATCTTTTCGAATCTCTTTCACAATGACGGTTGTCGCAAAAATCTCATTTGTAGTTCTGAGTGTGACTTTTGGGAGATTTATGGCCGTTTTTAGTTTAGGAAATATTCGTAAACAAAAACAAAAATATAAAATGAAAAACAGAAATCGTGTAATAAAAAACATATGGTTTAGGGAGCTCGGAATTACGTTTGCTTATACGAATTGTTGCGAAATACACAAATTTACATTATTGTATCTTCACATTTTCAGACAGCTTTCTTCTGCGATACGGAATAACTTTATCGCTAGAAGTTTTTCCAAATTGAATAATTCTTTGATACTTATTTTTTATGTAAGTTCCAAAAGCAGGGTCAGATATTAACATTTATTTATAAAACATTTTTTTATAGTGTTCATCATTTGTATGCTTCGATGAACTATGCTACGCATATTTTTTTAAAATTAAACAATTCTGTTAGTATTCCATTTTGAGCAATCGCGATTTATATTTTGAAAAAACTTTGATTTTCAGATAGTAAAAATGTCAACAGACTGAATGCCAATAAAAACGGAATTCCTAAATTATTTATTCTCGGGTTAATATAATATCGATGTCCCTCAAAATAACAGTAAAGACGTCATTTAACTAATGTATTTTGCTTTTTTGTTATCTTTTTTTTATTCGGCATCTTGAAAATGTTGACCCATCACTGGGCACGGTTCGAGCGTGCATTCCCACCTACCATCCGTGCGTGTAACCCCTCTCACCAGCCGTGCGCTCATTTGTTCCGTTTTTGCTCGGAGAATTAGTTTGTTGCATTTTTACTCTGAAGAAATTTTGTTCCGTTTTTACTCGGAAGATTTGTTTGTTCCCTTTTTACTCCGAAAAATTTATGTTCAATTTTTACTCACAAACTTTTTTTGTCCCGTTTTTACTTTCAGCCGCTCATTTGTAAATAAAAGAACAAATATTTAGGTACGTCCATTTTTTCAAACCAACATTTCTTCTTTTATTATAACAATAATGTTATACCTACGCCAACCGGAGTACACAATAATTGTAAAAATGTTGATGAAATTTGTAATTTAATCGTTTTAAATGTTGCTTACGATTCTTGCAATTCAGATTTTAATGTCGCAGTAATTGTAAAGCTAATTCTTCGTCTGCTCTCAAGTTTTTGTTCACTGATGGTAATCCCCGTTTCCTCTTTGATGCCTTGTCCTTGCTTGTACTTAATTTTCTTTTCGGAGGCCTATAATGATAATTTTACATAATTAGTTACTTTACAATAAAAATAAAAATATAAAAATGAACCAAAAAAGAATAGGTCGTTTTTACCTGTGGACCTTATCTTCATCCTCGCTGATTTCGCTTTCACTATCGCTTCTTACTACTTTACGTTTAATAACCTCATCATCTTTCTTCCGATAAATTAAATCATCATTATCTTCCTCGCTCTCTGCCTTTTTGCCATAAATCTCATCCGGATCAGGCATCACGTATCCATCGGAATCCGCAGAACCTTCTTCGTCTTCGCATTCCTCGCTATCTTCCTCTCCCTCTGACTTTTTACCATAAATCTCATCCCCATAGGTGTTCTCCGCATCCTCATCTGCATCTTCCTTGCTAGCTAATTTTCTTTGCTCTTTCAGCTTCCGTTTTGCTTCCCTCTTTTTCTCCCTATTTTTCTGTCTGTGCAGTTCTTTGTCAAAAGCATCTTCCTGACGCAAAGTTTCTTTCGCGAGTTCTATATTAATTCCAGACCCTGTCTGTTGATCATACTCTCTTCCGCGTTCTGATACTTTTGATTTCGTAGGATCCAGGATTTCCTAAAATGTATTAAGATTTGATTATTACAAGTATTTTTGTAACCCTGTACAATAAGGTGGAGTGCAAATGATAAAATTAATCGAATCGTTTGGGCCTAGGGAAATAGTTTTGCAGGTTGGCATCCGAAAAAAAGTAAAAAAAAATCTTGAAATCGGTTAATATCTTCTGTTCTTGTTTGAAATTCAAATTAAATTTTTTTATAAATGTTTACTTTTGGTTCAAAGTTTATGGCAAATTTTGGAACCAATAGGAAATTTTGTTTGAATTTTGAAAAATTTGAATTTTCAAATCCAAAAGCCGAACAGAAGATGCTAACCGATTTCAATTTGTTTTTTTTTAAATTTTGTTCGGTGATCAACTAACAAATTTTTGTCTCTGATCCCAAACAATTCGATTACTTTTAGCATTTTCACTTCGCCTCACTCTACAGTTAACGTTACTTTGGAAAAATTTGTAAAGCGTCACTATTAGTTTCTTACAATAAGTTTGCAAAAATTTGACCCGGTGATTAAAATTTAAAAATTTAAGCTTTTTAAGCTGAAAATTTTTAATTTCAAGAACACTCATCTCTCCATTCGTGGCGACCCTCGGGTCTGGTTGGCCACTATTCGAAGGATATTAAAAATCTAGTTTCAACCGAACTTAACGCGACGAGTGAGTAAACACTCAGGGCCGCACATATCTCTGAACCCGGCACGTGCAAAAGTATATGCGTAGAGAGTCGCGATATAAATAACTTCTGATACGGCGCTGACTGACTGAGCGAAGACCTTGAGTATAGGCCACCAAGGGACAGAAGGGGGAAGGGGCAGAAGCATTCAAGCGTGACCAACCGTGAGACTGGCTAGAAATGGGACGGCCACAAATGGCGAGATGAGTGTAATTAAATTCGAAACATTTAAAATAAAAACTTGAAACAATTAAAATTCAGCAATTTTAGGATCAAATGTTCAAAATAAGGAACGAATATAAAACGGAAACCTTCTAATTTGAACAGATTTAATTCTAAGGGCTTCAAAATTGGACATCTCACACTGAAACATTCAAAATAGTAAAATATCAACTTAGAACGGTTTCAGATATTCATAACTGCACAATTTTACACTTGAAAATTTTTTGAATTAAACTTTTCAAACTCAAAACTTCCAAAATGTGGAAGCTTCCAAATAAAATCGTGGAAATTTTAAAGATAATAAAAATTGTAACTTCATGTGCCTTATATCACGTGACATTTAAAGTAATTGGACATACTTCATAAGATAATAATTTATAAGAATTCTGTCCAAGAAATCCAAACTGTCATTTACACTGTTCAAAAGTGAAGAATTTTCAAATGTAAACCTTTAAAATTTTACTATTTCAAGATTAATTGAAAATTACAACCTTTTAAATCAAAAACATTCCACATTGCGCGATTCTAAACTACGTTCAAAACTGAACACTGTTTAACTTAGAATTGTGAAATTGATGCACTTTTTTATATTGGAATCTTTTAAAGATGAATTATTTTTATTTATTTCATTTAAAATCAATAATAGTCAAATTGTGATTTATAATTTTCAAAATTCAACAATTTCAGTGACAAATGCAAAATTTACCAAATGAAACAATTTAAAATGTAACGTTCAAAACTGAAAATTTAGCACTCGGAAATTTGAAGATTCCCAATTATTAAACAAATTATTCAACTATTTAAAACTATAAATTTTAAACGCTTCAATTTCTAATAGGTTCAGTTTGAACACTTCATTTAAAATTATCCATTCTAAATGATCGTTCAAATATTGCTCAATTTTACAAGATTAATTTTTTAACGTCTTCAATTAAAAATTATTCAATTTGAAACGCTTTCAATTTGTTAGCTACGTCTAATTATGAACTTACGAATTTGAAATTATTTGAAAATTGGAAATACTTTACAAAGCTTCGATTCGAAATTTAAAACAGTCCAATGTTGAAAGATTGCAATTTTTAAAGTTTCAATTTGAAAATCCTTTCATTTTGAACTAATTTAAAATATTGTTCATTCTTAAAGTTTCCCACAGTCAATTATTATTCAATTTAAAAGATTATAGTCTAATTTAAAAAATTTGTAATTAATTTATATTGACAATTAATTTTAATTGTTCAAGCCTTCAAAACCGCATTCATTTCACTTTCACACCTGATATGAATTAGTGATATTTGAAGTGATAAGTGATAGATAGATAGATAAGTGATAGATTTCATTTGTTAAAAAATTAATAACAAAATTCTCAGGTTTTTACTGCGTTAGCGTTATCTACTATTTTAGAATGAAAAAGTAACAATTTACTTTCAAAGACTCCGAATATCCATGACTCTAAGCTCTATTTTCACAGAAATCAAGAGACACCATTTTTTAAACGGGCAATCATTTTCATAATTTTTTAGAAAAAAAACTGTCTACCGTTACGGAATTTTCCGTAAAACCAACCTCTTTCCAGCTCGTTCAGGGCTAAATTTACGGAATTTTCCGTAACTCTAGTCTTAGCGCTACACTTGACCGGGTTAGTTTTACGGAAAATTCCGTAACGCTAGTCAGTGCCAAAAAAGTAAATAAATACCTGCCCATCCTTATCGAAAATAGTTTTCTTATTTGGAACGATCTTCTTCTTCAACATCTTCTTCGCTACAGCTGCTTTTGTCACAGGCTTCACAACTTTCTCTTTTCCGTCTTTGACTTCATTTACTTTAAATTCGTCAGTGGAAATATCGATATCAATATCTCTTCTTTTGATAGTCAAAACATCCCCGTCATCATCACTTTCAGCTAAAAATAATTTTTATAAATAGAAGGATTAAAATTTAAGAAATTCAGAATAAATCAAAATTAAAATTCCTTTTTAACGTCCGACATTCAAATTTGACAACGAAATTCTTGAAAATTAAAAAAATTAGCTGTGAATTTGATCTTGAGTGTGTCCACTTTGATTTCATTTATAATTGTGTTGTGCTTATTTCATGGGCACTTTGCTTCCTGGTAGCAAATGCACTTGCTTCCTCATAGAGGAAGCATTATTATATTCCTATACATTACTGTAGCTAGAAACATTTTGATAAATAAATGGGTATCAAATAGATTATTATTTCCAGGTATAAAATTTTTTTTACTATCAGTATACTATCACAACCTCTATCAGAAGAATCTCTATCAAAAAATCTCTATCAGAATTATTTAATTAAAAAGTTTTTGATTTGATTTGGAAAATTGAAAAATGTATTTTCGAATCTTTTTAAAATTATTATATATCTTTTTTGTTATATTATATGTATAATTATTTGAAAATATAGGTCAATAACTTAGTCTTGAATCAAAAACTATTTTCTATTCTTGCATCAACTTGGAATTATGTTAATGAAAACATTTCTACTGTAAAAAAAAAAACAATTTTTCAACTATTATAAATGACCATAATTTCCTCACTCTTCAATAAAGTGTATTCATATTATAGGTCAATCGATTCGTCTAGAATCAAGGATTTAAAAGGATTTGAAAAAGTTTTACTGCAAACGAACTTTTTTAAATATTATAAATGACCATAGCTTCCTTACTCTTCAAGAAAATTTCATAATATTATAGGCCAATCGATTTGTCTCAGGACAAGGAATCTTTTATATTCTTGCATTAAGTTCGAATTATGTTAATAAAAAAAGTTTTACTATAAAAAAACCCATTTAAAAAATTTTAAAAAGTGCTAAACAAAAATTGTAATAATTATTTTTAGAAATCCTTGGGTCAGTTTTGAGATATTAGTTGTGAAAATGAACCCTCCAAATTTCATTAATTTATCTGCAATCGTCTTCAAGTTATCGTATTCACAAGAAAGTGTCACACACACACACACAAACGCGCGCGCGCACGCGCGAACGGAAAGTTGCTTAGAACATTGTATTAGACACTTTTTAAATTGAGGAACGTTTAATTGCACGAATTAAAAAAATTTCGAGATTGTTACTTATACAAAGCTTTCTCTGTGAGGAAGTAAAAAATATGAATCTAACGATCAAATATGGCCAAGACACTTTTAAATGTTTCCATTCAAATTTAAAAAACCTAAAGAAAAAAAAGAGGAAAGAAAAAGCAGGCAACCTGCAAATCATCCTCTTTTTTCCTCTCGCCTTTTTCTCTTTTTTTTTAAATCGCAATCAAAAAACTTTATAAAAAATGTACTTACGTTTCGGTGTTCATTCAACAAAAGTATTGGATAAACTAAATTCTTTTACTTCTTTTTGAGTATCTGATGCTGGTCTATTATTTAGCTTGCTTTCAATTTCTTCAAATCAAATTTTAATATGCTTCTCAATCAATTTTGGTCGGTAATGATTTAAAGAAAAAATATTCTTAATAATATTCAAATTTTCTTCATGAAACGACTTATAAGACAAACTGGCTGCTCTATCAACTAAGTTTTCAATTACTCTAATATTGTTTTGAATAGGATGAGCCGAAAAAAAATTTGACATTCTACCTGAATATGTACTTTTCCTATTTAATAATAAAATCAGTTTTTGAGACATGTAGAATTAATTAAACTGCAGGATGGTAATATTATTACTAATTGGTATAGGAAAAGTACGTAATCAGGTAGATTAGAGGGTCGCGCCGACAGACTTTTGATCGTCGGCGGCGATTTGAGAATTTTTGATCGACGGCGGGCGGCGGCGTGACGTTATAGTTTAGTACTTTTTTGACATACAGATAGGAAAAAAATCAGAAATACAGATAGGAAAAAAATCAGGAAGAACAAAACACCGATTTCCAACATAAGGGGTCGTTCATAAATTACGTAACACGTTTTTCTTTTGTTTACATATTTGTGTCCTTTTTAATTTCACGGAAATTTTATTCTCATCTTCATTTAAACAAAAGAAAAATGCGTTACGTAATATATGAACGATCCCTAAAATATTTATTTAGGGAGTTATTCATGCTCAGTACTCTTCTAGTCAGTTATCAATTTTTTTTCAATAATGCAAGTAAACTAACAATAGCAGAAAGAAAACATTGCCTTAGCACTTCAGATTATGAATTCTTACCTATTTTAGGAGTTCTACTTTAATAGTTTGTGGTGATTAAAAACTAAGAATAGTTGTTATTTTCTACAGATCATTTTCTAAGCTTTTAAACTGGTATGTGCTTTTTATCAATTTTTATATTGTTTTAAAAAGTAGTGTAAAAAAAGTAGATGCGCGATTCCCGATTGCTAAGACTGTTGGTAAGAGCATAACCTGTTTTACCTTTGGAGTAGCAGCTGATACAGCCGGCAAAAGCAGAAATTCAAGTTTTCCACTTATCCGAAACAAACTCTCCTAACCTCTTTCTACTTTTAGATCACCAATACGAATTTTTTTAAAATATGATACTTCTTCGCTTTATATCAAATAATTCTTGTTCGAAGGTAAATTATATTTGTGATTTTACAACTTTATATAAATGTCTACTTCATTTTACTTTTCATAACACTCATTTCCTAATTAATTTTATTTAACGCTTATTTTACGTTTTATTATATATTTTGGATACATAATGCATCATCAAGATGCATTAATGTTCAGACAATATACTGCGAATAAAATTAATCAATATATAGTATAAAATAAAATGATTTTCATATTTTTTAGAGGGAAATCGTCTTAGGAAAACGGGTTCCTAAGACGGGCCATTGGAAATTTTTTTTCAACATCAAAATTTATTGCCTTTTGAACATTTTTTGAATTTGTATGTATGTAAACTTCATAAAACAGATAACAAACTATAATGTTAACAATCGTTTTTACTACTGAAGTTACTTACGATAGAAAATATGAAAAGGGGCTCGTCTTAGGCACCTTCCCCCTTAATAGGTTTACGTTAAGACCCACTCTTTTTATTTCCTGATTGGTCGTAGGAATTTCCGCAACCAATCAGTAGCTGCCATATCACCCTGCAAGCAGAAAGAAATCCGGTACCACGTAAACATAACTTAATCACGTCGGCGCGCCGATGCACCGAATTCGAATCAGCGGCGGCGTGGCGTTAAAGCAAAGTAGTCGGCGGCGGTGGCGCAACCACCTATATGTAGAATGTAAAATTTTTTTTCGGCTTATCCTATTTAATACAAAATTGCAGTAATTCAAAACTTAGTTAACAGAGCTGTTAATTTGTCTGTTTGTCTCATGTCTTGCCATGTCATGTCTTCTTTGTTATTACTGCATTTTTTTAAAATCATTACAAGCAAATTAAAATTAAGCAAAATAATAGCTTAGCTTTAGATACTCAAAAAAGAAGTAAACAAATTTAGTTCACTTAATACTTTTGTTCATCCATATTTTTGTCAAATTTCGAAAACTATTCAATTTATGTTAAAAAAGATTAAAATATATATATAATTCTCATAATTTTATTCAGAATGGATTCAATAATAACTTTTGGTAAAAATCCTTTAGATAAATTTTGAAAAAGTGGTGTCGTTTATAAAATAACTTGCAAAATTTGTAAGATAACTTACGTGGGCCAGACTTGCAGACTTGAGACATTCAAGAGTGTGTTGTCCAAATTTGATCGTTAGATGTTTTTTCTTTTAATTCTTAAGAATCTCGTAGTTAAACAAGAAAGATTGTACGTTGATAAAATAAATACGTAAAATAACATATTTACCATTTACGGGACGCAGACCAGCGTTTTGTATATTTGTCCTTCTAACAGTTTCTTCTTCTTCGGAGCTTTCATTGTCTTCCTTTTCAATTTTCTTTTTACTAGCTTTTGCCATTCTTTCTAAAATTCGGATTCTCGGCGGTATCGTTAAACCTAGGGACCTTTTAACATGTTACATAAGATTAATAACAGTTTTGTTACAAATAAAATTAAGGCATCGAATAAATTATGAATATTTTACTTAGAAAATGCATCAGTGTCGAGAGCATGTACGTTGAAAACCTTCTTATCTCTCATTTTCATTACCGACTTAATGTATGCGAGAAAAGATCGCTGGGCACTTTCCTTGAGCTCAGAATTGCGAGCTAGTAAAGCTGCTAGTTCTTGTTCTGGAGATTGCAGGTAACTCGACCTAATTCTGGAAAGAAGAACAATTATTAATATGAATCGTAATTATTTTCGGACTCTACAAGAAAATAATAGAAGATTTAGGCACTTTAGTTCTGAAATTGGAATTCCGCGAATCGCCAGCTGGTCG
This sequence comes from Melikaiella ostensackeni, assembly GCA_032362435.1. Taxonomy (NCBI): domain Eukaryota; kingdom Metazoa; phylum Arthropoda; class Insecta; order Hymenoptera; family Cynipidae; genus Melikaiella; species Melikaiella ostensackeni. The sequence goes on from JAUMHM010000004.1 coordinate 16,794,147, forward strand.
ATTATACTCTCCTCGCTAGGTAGTACAACCAGTAAAGAATTTCCACCACTTTTAAATCTTGCTGTTCTTCCCGCTCTGTGAATGTAAGCATTTACATCTTCCGGACAATCCATTTGTACAACCCAATCGACATCAGGAAAATCTAAATAAATACTTAAAGTTTTAATCAAAAGGTTCTAATTTATGTTGCCAGGTTCTATATTATTCTAGAAATCTATAATGTTCTAGTATTTCAAGGATACTCTGGATTTTTTTATCTGAATATTCTGAGGTACTCTGGGATATTTAAAAATATTCTTCTATTTAAACTTCTCTGTGAATTCTGGAATGTGCTTGAAAAATTCTACCACCTTCCTGAAGAATTTTAAGGAATTTTCTAGAGAGGATTTGAATTTTATTGAATATTTTTCATTTCGGAAATTCCGCTTTAAAACTTCTAGAATGTTTGTGACTTTTCTATAAATTAATATTCTAGGCAGTTCTGGGATTTTCTCGAATATTATTTTTTATTTATTTTAGAATACTTGGAGTATATTCGAATATTTTATTGAAAGTTCTTGAATATTTGGGAATTTTTTGAGATCTGAAGTATTCGGTTATTTTTATTTGAATCTGAAAAGCTCTCGAAAATTCGGAAATGTTCTGAACTTTTCTAGAATATTTAGGAATGTTTTTTAATTCAATTCGAGATGTTAATTTTTTAGTTTAGTGCTCTTGCACTATTAATTTATCTGTAAAATATGAATAACATTTTCTGTGAAGGAAATTCCTCTTAAACAGATAATTTAGAAGATCCAAAACTATTCTGGAATTGTTTATAATCTGATATTCCAAAATCATATAGAATATTCTGGAATGTTATGCAATTTTCTCAAATATTCCGGAGATGTTATTATCTTCAGATTTCATTTAAGAATTTTCCAAGAATCTTCCAGATAATTTTGAAATTGTTAAAATTCTCTGAAAGAGTCGCAGAAAATGTACAGAGAAAAAACAATTTGCGGCGAACATATCATCTTTAAACTTAGGCTTGCAACTAAGTGTGGGCGATTGGTGCAAAGAAAAAAATAACTCAGGATTAAAACTGAAACTTTCGGGTACATGTCACGGCAAAAGTTGCTTCGCATCTCGATAATGCTTTCCATATATCTCCTATATTTTTACTTTAATTCTGTCTCTTACACAGCATGTCAATACGTTTGCCGCGGAATGTACTCGAAAGTTTCACCTACTGCCAATTTATAATTACGAATTTTTCTGAGACTTGTGAAAATTTTGCTAGCTCCTTGACGCCCATTTTACCAATCGCACCGTGTCCATTTGAAGGTCACTCGATTGAATAACGAAAGAACAGATAATGACCATTTCATTTTTTCTCATATGAGCATAGATAAGTTCTTACCTAATCCTCGAGATGCAACGTCAGTCGCGAACAAAACTGCATGTTGTCTCCTGCAAAACGTTTGATAAATGTCTATTCTCTTGAGTTGATGAATTTGTCCATGCAAGGGTATCAGCTTGATCATCCTCGCATACTTTTCAGTCAGTCGGCGAAAGGCTTCGTACATAAATTTCACCTAATAATCCGAAAATTGACATATTATTTCTATCGTATAAATGTGATATAAATTTATAAAAGAATATTCATTTTTAAATTTCTCTTACCTGCTTGCAAGTTGAAAAGAACACAATGATTTTTTGCCTGGGGTGTTTTCGCAGGAATGAATACAACATCGTCATTTTGTCTTCCAAATTGCAAACCACATATACTTGAGACAGATGTTCAGGCGTCGCATGTGTTGCTTTTTCATGAACGGATACGTAGATTGGATCTTTGAGGCTTAGCCTACTTAATTCCGATTTAGACCTAAAAGATAAAATTTAAATTGTCAATAGGAAATTATTTAACGCGTCTCAATCTATCAATCGACGGAATCAGTACATACGTAGTTTGCGTAGCTGAAAACAGAAGTGTTTGGCGACTTTCTGGGAAATTCTCAATGATCGCGTTCATACTTTCTTCGAAACCCTTGTCCAAACACCTGTCAGCTTCATCCAGAACTAAGACCTAGAGTTTCATTAAACAACCTCAGCACATGTACAATGTATATTACGTATTTCATAAATAGAAGTTTCTTATTAGCAGTCACATTCTCAATATAAATCTAAAATATTTCAGAGTTCCCTCTAAAAACAAAAACAAATTTCTGATCATTTCCCGATTAGCAAACATTTTTTCAAATGATTAAAATTGAAAAATTAAAACTTTTAAACCTGAAAAATTTTTTAATTTCAATATTGGATACTTAACTACAAAATCAAAGTATTCAAAGCACCAAAACTCTTCTCAATTTAAAGTGCACAAGTGCTCTCATATAAGCGCATCCGATTTACGAATTCCTGGAACTGCTGGCCCACGCAGTTTCTCAGCGGGCAGGAAGTGTCAACAATGTGTCGCCACCAGTAGCGGAGCGATAAAAGCGGGCAGTACGAGCAGTGGATAATTTCATCAGCTGTCAGCATATGCGTCAGTTCGTTTTCAGTGTTTAGCGAGTTCATACGGTCCTGACTGTTTACGTTTCGAGGGTACCGATTTACGACCAAGGCCAGTGCGAAGCAACCC
>JAUMHM010000004.1:16796869-16812972 GCA_032362435.1 Melikaiella ostensackeni
AAAATTCAAATTGATCCGATAAACAGTACCGAAAATATTGTATTTTACATATACCATGTTCACGTGAACTATAAAAACTTTAAAAAATCATAACTCGGAAAATATTGTTTTTCGAGCAGGTTCCTGATACACGTGTCCGCTCATTTTATAAGACAATAAGAAAAAAAAATGTTTGGAGGGATTTTGAAAAATGAAAATTTTTTTTTCCTCAAATCCGTGCGATTTGTAAAAGAATGTCCCATATATGTAATCTTTTGCAATTTCATGATTAATTTCAAACCACTCATAATCTCATATGGAAATAGAAAAAAATATCAATTCTGCACAAATAAACTTTACACACCAAAAATTTGTGAATTCCTTTGATATCTTTGAAATCACTTGAAATTTCATTGAAATCCATGCAAACCCTTTGCAGTCTCTTGAAATCCCTTGATACTTTTGGAAATATTTTTTAATCCTTTAAAATTATTGAAATCTGTTAAAATCAGTAGAAATACCTTGAAATCTTGAAACCTCTATCGTATTCCTTTGAAATCTTTGAAATATTTGAAATAGTTAGAAATCTGTAGAAATCATTTAATTCCCTTGAAAATAAAATAAGTGAAATAAATTTTCTAAAGTTCTCTGGAAATCCCTTGAAATTTGTAAAATAACCCAAAATCTTCGAAGTACCTGGAGATCCTATAAAATCCCTTAAATCTTGTGAAATTCTTTTAAATTATTTGAAATCTTTGAAATTCCTACAAAGTTTCATAACATCTCTTGAAACTTTGACACTTCTTTAAATTCTTCGAAATCTTTATAAAAAAATTTCAAATCTTTAGAATCCTCTGAAATTTGTTCAATTTCTTCATGTCCCTTGAAATTGTTGAAATCCGTTAAGATCCTTCGATATCTTTGGAAATCGTAAAAATCTATTAAAATGAGTAGAAATCATTCGAAATCCTTTGAATAAAAATTTAATTGATATTATTCATTAGATTGCTCTAAATAGCATTCAAATACTCAGAAATCTTTGAAATCCCTTGAAATCCTTGAAGATTCAATCCAATCCTTTAAATCTTGTGAAATTTCTTGAAATACCTTAAAGTCCCTTGAAACCTTTAAAATCGCTAATAATCCCTTGTAATTTTTTAATGCCTTGCAATTCTTCGAAATCTTTTAATATAACCTGAAGTCTTTGAAATCCTTTGAAATTTTCTTATTTCCTTCATATCTCTTAAAATTGTTAAAATTCCTTCGAAACAAAATTTAATTTATGGCCTGAAGTTCTATAAAAATTGTTTGAAATAACTCGAAATTTTTTTATTGTCCTGGAAACTCTTTGGAATCTTTTAAAATAACTTAAAATCTTTAGAAACCTTTGAAATTTTTTGTATTCCTTCATCTTCCTTGAAATCCTTTAAAATTCCTTGAAATCTTCGTAAATCGTTAAAATCTATTAAAATAAGTAGAAATCATTACTATCTCTTGAATATAAATTAAATTAAACTTATTCATTAAAGTTCTCTAAAAAAAATCCTTTAATTCTCTAGAAATCTTTGAAATCCCTTAAAATCTTTCAAATCCTTGGAGATTCAATAACTTCCTTTAAATTTTATGAAATTTCTTGAAATACCTCAAAATCCCTTGAAATCTTTGGAAATCCTACAAAATTCTTTGAAATTCCTTTAAAATTGTTAAATCTCTTGAAATCCTTTGGAATCCATTAAAATAAGCATACATCATTTGAAATCCCTTGAAAATGAATTGGATTAAACTTATTTATTAAAGTTCTCTGAAAAACCGATTAAATCCTTAGAAATCTTTAATATCCCTTGAAAGCCTTTGAGATTCAATAAAATCCTTTAAATCTTGTGAAATTCCTTGGTTTACCTTAAAATCCTACAAAATTCTGTGAAATCCCTTGAAATTTCGTACATCTCTTGAAATCCTTTGGAATCCCTTAAGATCCCTTAAAATCCCTTGAAAACTCTTGAAATCTTTAGAAATCGTAAAAATCCATAAAAATGGGAATACATAGTTTGAAATCCCTTGAAACTAATTGTCATTTAAATTATTTTCTAATGTTCTCTAGAAATCTCTTGAAATCTTCCGACATTCTTTGAAATCCCTCGAAATTTTTTAATACTCTTCAAATTCTTTGGAACCCCTTCAAATCCCTTGAAATGTTTCGAAATCTTACGAAATCCTTGAAAATATTTGTAAATTTCTTGAAAACCGATAAAATCCTTCAAAATTAGTTGAAATATTCGACAATCCACAAAAGTTGATTGAAATCCTTTGAATTATTTTGAAATCCCTCGTAATCTTATATAATCTTTAAGAAACTTTGAAATCATATGAAATCCTCTAAAATTTTATTTCAGTTTATCCTATAAAATCTGTAAAATCTTTTGAAATCCATGACAATCTCTCCAATCTTTTACAATCCTTTGTAATGTTTGAAATCCGTATAAATCCGTTCAAATTTAATTTAATTTATTTCTTAAAGTTCTCTAAAAATTCGTTGAAATCTGTTGATATCCACTGAAATCCTTTAAAATCCCTTAAAATCTTCCAAATCCGTTGAAATCCTTTTTGAAAACTTTTGAAATCTCTTGAAATCCTCTACAATCCCTGGAAATCTCTTCAGTTCTTTAAAATCCGTTAAGCCCTTTGAAATCTTTGAGATTCTTTCAAATCTCTTGAAATCTTCGAAATACTCTGAAAATTCCTTGAAATACTTTGATATTTTTCACATTTTTTAAAAATAATTGGAATCTAATCCCTGTTGAACTACCTTGGAAATCTGTCCAATCTTTTGAAATCTTTTGAAATTTTTTGGAATATCTATGAAAAAACCCTAAAACCTTAAACATTTGTTATCCTGTAAAATTCTTTAGAACCTTCAAAATATTTGAAATTCTCAGAACTCCTATGAAATCCTTCAAATCATGTAACATTCCTTAAGACCCCTAGAAATCCCTTTCAATCCCACAAGAATCAATTGAACTCCCGTATTCAAATATTTTGAAATCCCGTGAATCATCTTGAAATCTCCAATGACTTTTACAATTTCTTCATAAATTTTGAAATATTTGAAATCCTCTTAAAATCCCGTAATATCCCTCAAAATATAGAAAATCCTGTGAAATATAATGAAATTAGATGAAATCTTCTGAAATCCTTGGCAATCTCTCCAATCATTTACAATCCTTTATAATCTTTTAAATCCGTAGAAGTCCATTGAAACTTAATTTAATTCAATTTATTCCCTAAAGTTCTCTAAAAATTCATTGAAATCTGTTAAAATCCTCTAAAATCCCTAGAAATCTCTTCAATCTTTCAACATCCGTTAAACCCCTTGAAATCTTTGAGATTCTCTCAAAATCTTCGAAATACTCTGAAAATATTTTAAAATACTTTGCCATTTTTTACATTTCCTAAAAATAATTGAAATCTGATTAAACCCTGTTGAAATACCTTCAAAATATGTCCATTCATTAAAAATTTTTTGAAATTCTTTGAAATATCTATAAAAACCTTAAAAACCTGAAAATTGTTTAAAACTCCTAAAATCTTTGAAATTCTTGGAAATCCTATAAAACTCCTTTCAATTGTTACATTCCTTAAAACCCCTAGAAACCCCTTTCAATTCCACAAAAATCGATTGAACTCCCGTATTTACATATTTTCAAATCCCATGTACTCAGAAGAAATATTTGAAATCCCTTGAAATCTTTGAAATGTCTAGAAATCTCGTATCGAGATGATGTGGAAAAAAATTACATAATAGTGTCGATTCATCCCCCCCCCCCTGTAACAGAACGTAATATTTTTCCTCTCCCCTAAAAGCTGTTACGTAATTTATGGATGACCTCATATGTACCAATTTTTATAAACTGATTTTTCAATGCCAATTTGTTTAATTTAAATTCAAGGATTGGACCCTGCTGAACCTCATTTCAGTAATACTTCGCCCATGGTGAGACTTGATCCAACTGATGCTGATTTCGTAACAGCGATTCACACAGATTGCAACCCCTTTATCAGTGGAGGGCTTGGAATCACTCAACCAGTGGGTCATATTGATTTTTATCCGAATGGTGGACGCAATCAACCGGGATGCAATGAGGGTGTATTGAATTCAATTACCCTTGAACGTGGTAGTTTTTTTCGAGGTAAGCATTTTTAAAAAACAATAAAAATTGCTAACTTCCTCAAACTGGCGTACTATATTTTTAAAAAATAGATATGTGTTGATTTAGAACCAATCTATTCAGAGTATTTCATTTTATCAAAGCGAAAAAGGTAATAATCCAAACCAATAACAAATTTCTAAAAAAAATTCTAACTTCATCAAATTTTTAAATTCTATTTGAGTAAAATAGATATCTTTTGGTAAATTGAGTTAACCATTAACACCTCAATTAAAAGAAATCTTAAGCATTCATAGGCAACCTACTTTTTGGGCTCATGAGAGACAGATGTACAATAAATGTACACAACAGGAAGAAAAAAGAGGGACGAAGAAGATAGAGTCAACCAAAACCATCCTCACACTCTTTCTCTTCTCCGTCTTTTTTATACTACTGGGGACCAAATGTCTCATTTTTTTATTTTTCTCATGATATAAAATTTTAACATCATCCCAATTAAAGTCATGCCCATGTGTAAGTCTATGTTTTGTAAAGACCGAGTAATATCTTGCACTTTTATGAAAATTATGTTCATGTTCATCTTTTCGTGTTCTAAGTGATTTCCTTGTTTGCCCCATGTAAACAGTATCACATTGTCTACATTTAAATTTGTAAATTCCACATTGTTTTTCCAGTTTTTCATATTTGTCTTTACCCAATGTAAAAATCAAGTTGCTTTTGAATGGAACTCTATATATCGTATGTAACCCCAATTTTCCTAACATTGAATTCAAGGTCCTTGAGATTTTTACAAAATAAGGTAAGACAAACGTATTAAATCTATTGTAATCCTGTACATTGTTTCTGTTCTGATTAATAAGTTTACTCTTGATTTAGACAATCCTGTATGTATATGCTTGTCAATAAAAGTAATAGGATAATTGACAAGCATATACATAACAGGATTGTTCAAATCAAGAGTAAACGTAATAATCAGAACAAAAACAATGTACAAGATTACAATAGATTTAATACGTTTGTCGTACCTTATTTTGGAAAAATCTCAAGAATCTTGAAATCAATGTTAGGAAAATGGGGGTTACATACGATATATGGAGTTCCATTCAAACGCAATTTGATTTTTACATTAGGTAAAGACAAATACGAGAAACTGGAAAAACAATGTGTAATTTATAAATTTAAATGTAGACAATATGATGCTGTTTACGTAGAGCAAACAAGGAAATCACTTAGAACACGAAAAGATGGACATAAAAAAATTTTTAATATAAGTGCAAGATATTACTCGGTCTTTACAAAACATCGACTTACACATGGGCATGACTTTAATTGGAATGATGTTAAAATTTTGTATCATAAGAAAAATAAAAAAAAGAGAGAGTTCACGGAAATGCTATTCATAAAGAGGGAAGGTAACAAAGCTATTAATTTAAAAAAAGATCTTGCTAGATACAACAGAATTTGGGATGGAATCATTAACTGGATATAATTACTTCAGTTTTGTGTCATAATTTGGAATTTGCAGGAATTAATTTCCAATTAAATAATAAAAGGATCTGAATTTGGAATTTATTCAGAATTTTTTCGCCTATGTCAAAATTTCAATTTTCAATCAATGAATGAAATATGTGCCAAAAAACTGAAATTATTATCAATCATATCTGTTTTTTATTTTCAGGTAATAATGATATTTTTCTAATCTAACAATTTATCAATTTTATGCCTGTTATTTTTCCTATAAGTTACCCCTGATGAGGAAGTCTAAATTGGCTGCGAAACATGTTGGTCCCCAGTGGTATAAAAAAAATGGAGAAAAGAAAGAGTGTGAGGATGGTTTTGGTTGACTCTTTTCTTTTCTTCCTCTTTTTTTCTTCCTGTTGTGTACATTTATTGCACATCTGTCTCTAGTGAGCCGAAAGAGCAGATAGTCTCAACGTTCATTTTTAAATTGTGAACTTTTTGGGTGTTTTTCTTCAGTACACAACAAATTTGCATAAGTAAATAGATTTCATTTCAATCTTGAAGCAATAATAAACTTTTCTTATTTGAAGATGGAATAAAAATGTCAATGAATTTGGAAGCTAATTTATTTTTAAATAGCTCGAAATAGAAAAGCGTGGGATTTTTAAATGGTCCAAAATTAAAGTTATCGTTTTTGGAGGAAAACGATTAATTTCATTGAAGTTTATAAACTTTTCGTGTTACTTAAAAAAATTACATTTTGAAATATTAAAAATTTCAGAGTTGTTTGGAAAGTCCTGCAATTTTAAAATTAAAATTCGGTAGCAGGGTCATTCCATTTTATTTCGTCTGAGGGACCGTTCAAGTATTACGTAACGTACGTTGTAGGGGGGAGGGGGCAGTCTAGTGTTACACAATGTCGAAGAACTACAGAAAAAATCGGAAAACCGCGTTGCATGGGGGGGGGGGGTCAAAATTCATGGGAAATCGCGTTATGTAATACTTGAACGGTTCCTGAGTTAGTTTCGGCCTATTCTCAAAAATGAACATAAATTTATTTAATTATTTTATTTTTATTTTGATATTTGATTTTCAAAGTGCAAAAGCATAGGAAAATGCCACATTTATGTGCATTATAAAATCGAGAAAAACTTTTTTGCTACAATGTAAAATTCAATTTAATTGAGTTAGACATATTCACACAAGTCTTTAAATTTTTATTTTACATAAGCAAAAGTAACTTTGTTATCAAAACAATTGGCGAAATAGTGGTAAAAAATTAGAGAATGTGACTACTTTTGTAAAAACTAAATAATCAAATTTATACATATTTAATTAAAACCGAGATTAAAACAATGTATGCAATTTAAATTCCTTTTGTTGTATCAAAAAATCAAATTTCATTGCAGATGGGATATCAGCGCTTTGATATTTGAGGCCATTGATGGAAAATGGGCCTATGGGCCCTTTTCCCGTCAATGATTTGAAATTTTAATGGATTCAGTCAGACATACCTTTTATGAATAATATATTAAATTTATGTTTATATTCTAATACTTACAATAGTTAATAACAATAAAAAATTGTTTAAATGATTAAAAATAAACAATTATACAAAAATCATCAAAATAGGCTTTGAATTTTTTTTAAGTAGTATATTTAAAAGTGGTGTAAATTGAATAACAGCAACTTGAAATGCCGAAATAATTTTAAATAAGTTAAGTAAAAAAATAAAAATTTACATTTTTTGTATTATTTTTGTTATATATTTCTTTATATAAGTTGGGCACAAACAATATTTAAGTTCAATCAATCAAAAGAAGCACTTTTTAATCATTTTACCTCATTTATGGAAAACGGACCGATAAACCATATCTTTTAACTTTTGAAAAATACAAGTATCGTCAGTAAACATAACTTACATTTTTAGAACATGTAGCGGACATGTTACCACAACTTTATAAGAAAGAAATTTGTGAATTGCATTACTCTTCATCAAGTTTGGCATATGGGCCTTTTTTCATCAACGGCCTCATTTATAACGTTAAGTGCCTACAAATTATTCTGAAATTTCTACTAATTTATGTTTTTTTTCAGATTCAAAGTGTCACAAAGAAATTCGAGGGTATCGATCAAAGGACAAGTTAACCGAAATTCTTTTGGAGTGCAACTGACTTTTACATGAAAGAGAGTGAGTTCTTATTTTTAAAATCGTATACTAATGAAAATTAAAAGTTATTGAAAGACCCAAGAGAATTTTCAGACAAGTTGTTGAGACTTTTTTTCGCAATTTACTTAATCTTCAATTTTGCACGAACAAATATTCGTTTTTGAATAACATCACAGTGAATGTTTTCATGATGTACTTATTCTGAAGTAAGTTGAAATCAAATTGAAAAAGTCAGTTATTATAGCAGTAGGATATTCAATCCAATACATATTTTTTAAACTATATGTATGAAATTCTTTTCTAATATTTTATATGAATTGTGAGTAAAAACTGAAAAAAGAGATGAGTCACATTTGTAGAGCAAAATTCAAATAATATGAGCCATTTTCAAATTTTTACACTTGATGAAGAACACGTACATATTTTCATTCATATGGGGTTTCCGGAAATCTCTGTATCATCGGAACATTTCAGATATTTTATGTTTACTACCGCTTGAAAGTGTAGGGAAATTTTTAAAAGAGAGTTGTAAATATTATTAAATTCTGCTTCAAATGAACCATATTTGAATGCTCAAATACTGAGTGATGCTATCTGACTTTCTAGAAAAATAATTTTTTAGTTTATATTTATATAAAAAATTTTTGATTTTGAAAATATAATAGAAATAACAAAGGAAAGTATTACAACTATTAAAATTACGTCTTCTTGTGAAACGTAAAAATTCGATCAAATTATTCTTCTGGACCCATAAAAACCGAAAATCACTAAATATAGCTTACCGAGCATTATACTGAATAGTATATTGCGTGACGAGGGTCGAAAGGCAACGATTTCACGAGTGAAATCTTTGCCTCCACCCTCGTCATGCATACAATTTTTCATCATACTGATAATCGAAATTCGACTTTCGATGCCTGTGGATAGAAAAACACCGCCATTTACGTTGATTTGTCACTTTCTTGCCCAGGGTAGAAAACTCGATTTTCGACCCACTCCATAGGCATCGAAAATCGAATTTTTGATTGAGGTATGATGAAAAATAATAATCATAGTTTCAATTTTTAATCACTAAAAGTATGCCATAGTACATTTATGTAAGTGATTTAAGTAAAGTAATATAAAATTTATATTTAATTACGCCGCAGCTGGTTGCAGTTCTACCTGACACGCCCAGAAAGGAAGATCCTGTCCAACGACAAATCCAGATTTGGCTAATAATCCATTTAGCCACCAAGGTAGAGCCAACAAAATCAGAAACATATCAAAATGTTCATTGCATCATCTGCTAAATGTTTACCAACAGTTTGCTTTATTCATTCTTTTGATTACCATGTGAAGGCATAAGCGAGCGATATAGTATGCGATGGTTTTCAAACATGTCATCGTCCCGTATATTTGAGTAATAGCAGACGTTAGTTTCTTAAGTTTTGTCAAGTTCCATGACCGTCGATATTTCTAGTCCTGAGAATCGTAACATACGATGTTTCGGTTATCGAAATGGAATATTTTTCTTTAATAAAATGTTGAATCCATAATGGCAGAGGTTAAATGTTTCGATTTAGTCAAGTTACATGACCGTCGATATTTGAAGTCCTGAGAGTATTGTTAAATACAATGTCTCGGTTGTCGAAATGGAATACTTTTATTTAATAGAATGACTTCAATAAATTTGTTTTGTATTAACTTGTATATAGATATGTATTATTATTTGAATGCGAAAATCAGTTAATTCATTTCTAAAAAATTTTACATAATTCATACTTAATTGTAATAATAGTAATAACTTTATAACTAATAGTAATTTATTCTTATTTTTTAAATTATTTTTTTTGTATTGTGTCATTCGTAGGAATAGAAAATAAACTGTAATCCTAGTAATAACTTTTAAACTGATAGTAACTTGTAATTTAAGATTTTTTTAATAGTTATTTGTATTGAATCATTTGTAGGAATAGAAAATAAAATTGTTTTGTCAGAAATTTCTTGTACTAACATTTGTTGTCTGTTATTTAAAATACTGCTTTAATCTTACTGAACGCATTTCCTAAGATATAGATTTTAGGGATTGACTATTTAAAGTAAGGTTGGAGATGCTCCAGAGCTTTATAAAAAGTTCCAAAACATTACAGAATTATAGAATAATCTATAGCATTCCTGAATACTCTAAAATACTTGAGGAAACTCAAGAAAATTATAGAATTTTAGAAATAAACATTCAACAACATTTCAGAATACTCAAGAACTTTCTACGGTATTGCGGGAAATTGGAATATAGGCAAAGAATTCTAAAATATGTAAAACTTAATATTCAAGAAAATACAATAACAGTTTAGAATACTTAAATGAAAAATTGCAAGCTCTTTAATATGGTGGGCCGAAAAACCTGAATTTTCGAATATACACAGTGTTTCATCTACAATATAAAGAGAATTTTCCATGAATAAATGAGCTAAATTTTTACCTGATGACAAAAGAAAAATCCTTAAATTCAAAATTGTACAATTTACCAGATAAAGATGTAAGCAACTTACTTAACGTTTTGATATTTAAAAAAATATGGGCTATTTCAGAACATTAATTTAAATAAAATTACAAAATTTCAAGTTTCCAGGCCAATAATGTCTTAAAAATTTTTTTGTTCTTTTTGGTAAAATTTTTGGGCTTATTCTTCAATAAATGAAAGTAATTCCTGGTGATGTAAGAATTTTTTATAGACTTGGATTTGTATTTTTTTAAAGTTGAAAACTAAGTAAATTAAATTCCAGGCTCAAAACGGCCTAGCGGGACCCGTAAGCAATTTTTTACAAATGAAAGAAAAAATACGACATTTTTTCACAAAGGAAAGAAATTTGGGGATAGCATTTCACAAAATCAAAAATTTTCAGTTTTACGGGGCACCCTATTGTTCAATTTTAAATCTTGAAGTCTTTTTCAGTTTTGATGAAGTATTTGAATTTAAAATTGTTTTTTTTTTTTAAATAATATCGTTACAACTAATTCATGCCGAAAATTCCTTCACGTTAACGCACTTAAATCTAAAACTTTTATTTTTAAGGAATTTTAAAATGCCGGGGGCTCTATTTTAAAATTGTTGACTTACAATTTGAAATCATAAAAATTAAGGGAAAAAATGAAAAAAATGAGGCGAGGAAGTTGAAATAATAAAAAAAAGAAATAATTGAATAAAAAATGAGAAAAATATATACAGAGAAATGGAAATAAAAATTGAGCCTAAAAATACTCCCGTGGCGTAGGGAGTCGAGGCGAACAGTCTGTCGCGACGAACAGAGGACGACGAAGAGCTTCGATATTCCATGAGATTCAAATTCAGAGTGACTTAAATGCGACAAAAATAATAATGTCGTTTCACGCTTAATAGTGGAGTTTAAAGACACTGGAGAGGGAATGGAGTTTGCGCAAAAATGCTTCCTTGGCTTACGAACGTCCAACCTGCTGAGTCTATACAATATTTGAAGTTTTTCTCTTGCTGATGAGAAGTTAAAAATTTTTACTATAGGTAAGGCGGAGTTTTTTTAACAAAATTATTTTTTCTTAAACCGCTTTGTGTATTTGCTTTTTTGATTAATGCTTCTCAGATTTACTGCATTTTTATTTATTTTTTACATCTAATGTTAATGAAAATTGAATGTGTTTATTTTTTTTTTGAGGTTTTACCTAACATGACTCTGGGGTTTTAAAGAACCCTCAATTTTCAATTATATCTATTAAATGTATGTATAAAAATTGGTTTGGTGATGACAGAAAATATTTAAAAATTTAACACTCTATTTTTGTTCATAAATAATGGAAATAATTTACTTTTTATCATGTCGTTAACTTAAGAAGTAACAGTCGAACAATTAAAAATGCGAGATAGCCATTTTTTTCATTCACTCTGCATTTCATTAGTCACGTTTTTTGTAGGCCTTGAAAGTTCATTCTGAAAAAAAATATATACGAATATACAATCACTGCCAGTTAATACTTCAAATATTTAGAAAGTGTTCAAAATCTTAGAAAACGTCCGGAAGTTTCTTCAGTTAGTCACAATTGTTTTTACTTTGAAAATATTCATAAAGACAGTTCGAAGAAACTTATGGAAGCGGGCGAATTGCCAAAAGCTATATTCACTGATTTTTCCACGTTTGATTTCAGTTTTATAATTTTACGACTTACATTTCACTTTCTGGTGTTCATAACATTTAGATTTAAATATACCTATAACTCTGATTTCATTAATAATTTTATTCCATACTGTTTTATTATCCTTTATACCTCGAGAAGGACAGAAAAATTAATTTTAATTTTGATTGTAATACATAACAAATTTTAAATATAAGAATAGATTTTCAGTTCTCATTAATCGTTTCTCATTTTGCTGTGATCCTATTTAATAATAAAAATGAAAGTATTAAAAGTTAACTATAGAGACTGAACCTTGATGCATGCCGACATCGGAACGTTGAAGTCTAAATATAACAACTTTAGTTGTGAACACCCTAAAGAATCGTTTGACGTTTCTTTCCTGTCACCGTAACGACAAATGCTGTTAATCATATGATTTCAAAAATAACGGATCCTAGAAATAATCAAATTATACTAAACAATGAGAAAAAATTATTGTTTTTGATGTATCTGAAATTATACTTCAATTTTTTGGTTTGAAAAATTGAGTTCTGATTATCTTAAAAAGAAGGTAAATGAAGCATGAAACAAGCAAGTAATAAAACTCAATAGTCAATAAACAAACTCGCTTTATGGTAGCTGATTCAGGACAGATATAAATATTTATGAGAGAAGAGAGGAAGCTGTAAACGTTTTCCCGTGTTTACAGCATGTCAGTTGGTTAAGTGCTCCTGAGAAATTACACCAGTGGATCAAAGAAATGCATACTAATTATGGACAGGGCTGCCACACAGTCACTTAAGTTACTTTTTTTCTCAAATCATTTTTAGTCACTTTTAAAAATGAAAATATCACCTTAGTGATCTTTGAATTCTAATAAATTCTTTTGAATTCACTCTGAATTCTTTGGAATTCCTTTGAAACCCACCTAATTCAATGGATCTCTTTTTGATTTTCAATTTTTTTAATCCACCCTCAAAACTTTTAAATTCACCTAGAATTCTTGTGAATTTTATCAGCTTTATATTCACTTCCATTTATCTGAATTCGGTGGCATTTTTTTGGATTTTAAAAATGTTGTGGCATTCACTTGAATTCTGTTTAATTCACCCCAATGATTTTAAATTCACCCTGAATTTTTTTCAAATTCATCTTGGATTCGTATGAATTTCATCGGATTCCATTGAATTCTTCTTAATTTACTCCAGTTTTACTAGAATCACTGGGATATTTTGTATTTTTTTCAATTCATTTTAATTCATTTGGAATTCACATTTAATTCTTATTAATTTATCCTGAATTTTTATAAATTCTTTTAAATTCTTTGGAATTCTCTTGTATTTTAGAATTTACCCTGAATTCTTCTGAATTCCTTCGATTTTTTATAAATTCACTCCAAACTTAATGAATTCAATGAATTTTGTTAATACTTTTGCATTTTTTAAAAATTCACATTGAGTTTTTATGAATTTGGTCGAATTCTTCTCACTTTCCTTAAATCCTTCTCAATTTACTCGAATTTTATTTGATACATTGTTTTTATATATATTTTTTCAATTTCCTGAAATTCTGTTGAAGTCGCCCTGAATACTGTTCACTCCCATTTTACTCAATTCAATGGAAATTTTTCGATTTCTAAAATTTTGTTCAATTCACTCAAATTTTTATGAATATCATTAAATGATCCTGAATTCCTTGGAATTATTTTAAATTCTCTTGATTGTTCTGGAATTCTCTTGATTTTTCTAATTTACCTTGAACTCTTTCAAATTACCCTAAATGCTCTTAAATTCACTTATTTCGACTAAATTTAATCTATTTTTTTTTAGTTAATTTTTTTTTCAATTAACCATGACATTTTTTATTAGTTTTTTTTAATTGGCCCTGAAGTCTTTCAAACTCACCTTGAATCATAAGATATATCATCGAATTTTTTTGAATTCCCTTCAATTTTTCTAAACTCACTCCAAACCTAATGAATTTAATGACTTTCGTTAAATTTTTAAAATTGTTTTCAATTCACATGATTTTTTAAAATTCACCTTGAATTTTTATGAATTTCATCGAATTCTTCTCATTTCCCTAAAATTCCTCTAAATTCACTTGAATTTTATTTTATATTTTGAATTTTTTTAAATACGCTTAAATTCTGTTCACTTTAATTCCACTCAATTCAATGAAAAATTCTGATTTTTTAAATTTTGTTTGATTCACTCAAATTCTTATGAATTTCAACAAAGTCTCCTGAATTCCCTTGAATTCTTCATTTACTTCCGTTTTACTGAAATCAATGGAATTTTTTGGATTTTTCGCAATTCATTAAATTTTTTTGAATGAACTTGAATTGTGTTGAATTTATCCTGAATTTTAATGAATTTATCCTGAACTATTTTCAATTCTTTTGAATGTTTTGGTATTCTCTTTATGTGTTAAATTTACTTTGAGTTATTTGAAATTCACTTAAATTCTCTCATTTCTATCGAATTCAATGGATTTTTTAAAGTTTTTTTTTTCATTTACATTAACGAATTGTAAACTCACCTTGAATTCTTAGGTATTTCATCAAATTTTTTTGAATTTCTCTGAATTTGTCTAAATTCACTCCAAACTTAATGAATTCAATAGATTTTGTTAATTTTTAAAAATTGTTTTCAATTCACATGATTTTTCTTTATTCACTTTGAATTTTTATGAATTTCATCGAATTCTTCTCATTACCCTCAAATTCCTCTGCACTCACTCAAATTTTATTTAATTAATTATTATTTTTCTTATATCCTGAAATTTTTTCAATTCACTTAAATTCTGTTGAATTTGCCCTGAATTGTTTTCACTCCCATTTTACTCAATTTAATGGAAATATTTCGATTTTCTTAAGTTTGTTCAATTCATTCAAAGTCTCATAAATTTTATTAAATTCTCCTAAATTCCCTTGAATTCTTCTGAATTCACTTCCGTTTTGCTGAAAGTAATGGAATTTTTTGAATTTTTTCCATTTCATTAAATTGTTTCAATTTGACCTTGAATTATGTTGAATTTATCCTGAACTACTTTAAATTCTTTTGCATGTTTTGGAATTCTCTTGATTTGTTAAATATACCTTAAGTTATTCTAAATTCATGTCCGTTTTACTGAAATCAATGGAATTTCTTGGATTTTTCCCAATCATTAATTTTTTTAATTAAACTTGAATTGTGTTGAATTTATCCTGAACTATTTTAAATTCCTTTGAATGTTTTGGAATTCTCTTAATTTATCAAATTTACTTTGAGTTATTTGAAATTCACTTGAATTCTCTTGAATTCTCTTATTTCTACTGAATTCAATGGATTTTTTTTAGTTTTTTTCTTCATTTACAATGACGAATTTTAAACTCACATGATTTTTCTTTATTCACCTTGAATTTTTATGAATTCCATCGAATTCTTCTCATTACCCTCAAATTCCTCTAAACTCACTCAAATTTCATCTCATTAATTGTTTTTTTTTATATACTGAACTTGTTTCAATTCACCTAAATTCTGTTAAATTTGCCCTTAATTGTTTTCACTCCCATTTTACTCAATTCAATGGAAATATTTCGATTTTCTTAAGTTTGTTCAATTCATTCAAAATCTCATAAATTTTATTAAATTCTCCTAAATTCCATTGAATTCTTCTGAATTCACTTCCGTTTTATTGAAAGTAATTAAATTTTTTGGATTTTTCTCAATTCATTTTTTTTCAATTGAACTTGAATTATGTTGAATTTATCCCGAATTCTTTTAAATTCTTTTGAATTTTCTGAAACTCATTTGATTTTTTTAAATTTACCTTGAATTCTTTTAAATTCACTTGAATTCTTGTAAACTCTCACTTCTACTCAATTCATTGGACTTTTTATATATATATTTTTACATTCTCATCAGAGAATGTATTATATTTGTGTAAAATTTGCCCCCCCCCCCCGCCCGTTTTTGTCAAATGTCCACGTTTTGAGACCTCCTGAACCCGGAAAACATGTTTTTACGAATGTGCCTGTCTGTCTGTGTGTCTGTGTCTGTGTGTGTGTCTGTAGATTTTTAGTTTTTGAGCACGATAACTTTCGAAAGAATTGATCGATTGGATTGGCTTTTAGTATATTCTTTGAGTGTCCTGAAATGAAGGCCAAGTTCGTTAGCCAGCCATTTTGGACAAAAATTCAAAGAGTGGGAGCATTT
>JAUMHM010000004.1:16820355-16830635 GCA_032362435.1 Melikaiella ostensackeni
CACTCATTACTAACTTTGTCCATTAGCGTTTTACCGCACATATTCCGCAGGAACTGCATTCCAACCGCGTTCAATTTACTCTTATCATTTTCTTATAAGGGGGAATGAGGCTATGGTGGGGAAATTATGCGAGGGGGTGGCGAATGAAAAAAATTATGGCGAGAAGAAGTGAAGGAAAGTGAGTAGGGGGGAGGGGAAATGGAGGAAAGTACGGGAAAGTTATGAGGAGGGGCGGAAGGGGAAGTGAGGGGTAATGCGTGGAAATGAGAGGCAGTGAGGGGAAGTGAGTGGTGGCAAGGGAGGAGGGGAGAAGTTAAACATTGTAAATACTACATTAAATAGGCTACGAAACCCTTTTTCGCAGGCGCATGTCGCCTTAATTTACTAATTTTTGAAATTACTAGTGATCCCAAAATTATTCAACTTTTTTTAAGTTTATCGGTCTTTATTGCACTATTTACTAATACAACCTTAGATTTAGTAATCTACTTTTCTAGATTTGACCACAAATTGAACAGGAAGTGAAAATATTAAAAATCTTTAATAAAGAATTTCAATTTTGTACATTGTTGTTGAAAATATAAAGTCAAGTAATTTGATAAAAGATTTGAGAAAATTGTATAACCTCGTTTTATTACATTTAATTAGCGTTATTCATTAAGATCGTATTAGTCGAAAAATCTAGAAAAATGAACTTCAGAAACATAAACAATTTTTAATAATTGGAGAATTGTACTAGTCAGGAAAAAAATTGTAAAAAATTTAATTTTTTAAGATATTTTTCTACTAGATACTAGATGCTACTAGACACAAAAATAAAAAATAGGAAAGAAAAAGGAGGCAACCTCCAAATCAAAAGAAAGAAGAAAGGGGATCTGGAGGTTGCCTTCTTTTTTTTCTCTTTTTTTATTTTTGTGTTTTTCTTTTTTAATTTGAATGGAGGCATTTGAGAATGTTTGTCCAAATTTTATCGTTGGATTCTTGGTTTTTTAATTTTCAGAAATTTCGTAGTTAAATTTGAATGTTGGACGTTAAAGGGGAATTTAAATTCTGATTTTAATTTCTTTAATTTTTATAGTTCCTTTGTTGCATGTTCCATATTGCTTAAATTTTCTTTCTCTTCATTACAATAACTTTTAATTATTTGATAATTAAGGTGTCTCGGGTAGTGAGTAAGTAATTGTCTTTTATATGACATGTCTGAAAATATTTGAAAAAATTAAGTGACATAGGCGTCGGTTGGGGGGGGGGGCGGGGAGCCTACAATTTTGTCACGACTTTTTGCATGGTAAAATTATTAACGAAAACATTTTATTAGAAAGGCTCGAATAGATAAATGCTTTTAATTCTTGAAATTAATTTTTTCAGTATGTGAACTTATGGAAAAGGGGGTGGTTGCAATTTTTGGCCCGCTCAGTAAAGAGAGTCTCAGACATGTGCAAAGCATGTGTGATGCAATGGGAATACCACACATAGCTACCACATTGAGTATTGATGACAAATTGAAATCAATAAACTTTTATCCAGACTCTCAAGCTTTGTCAGCGGTATTTCAACTCGTTTTCAATATAATTATAAGAAATAATAATTTTTTATCAGATTGAGAGCAATGTTTTTTATAAGTTTTATGTTTAGGTGTACTATGATCTTGTTGTGGAATATGATTGGAAAACTTACACTATACTGTATGAAAATAAGACCAGTTTGTTTATGATGAAACTTCTTCTCGAACGATACAATTGTACAGGCTATACAGTATCAGTTCGTTTACTGAATGGACCAGATTATAG
The DNA here is from genome assembly GCA_032362435.1 of Melikaiella ostensackeni. NCBI lineage: Eukaryota > Metazoa > Arthropoda > Insecta > Hymenoptera > Cynipidae > Melikaiella > Melikaiella ostensackeni. Next base: position 16,822,146 of record JAUMHM010000004.1, read on the forward strand.
GTAACGTTTGAAGCAATTTAAAGCAATTTCTTTTCAATTTCATTGGGCCCTAATGTCAACAACTTACATCAACATTTTGAAACAAATTTATTATTGAGGGTCAATATAATCCCCCATTGTTCATTACAAATAGCATTTTTAAATTTTCATTTTTGAGGGTATTTAATTTGAAAGTGAACAATTTTGTGAAATTCTTTTTAAATATGTTAAATTCTGATGGCTTTCAATTTGAAACTGCACAATTTTAAATGTTTCTCATTTGCTGATTCTCTAATTTCGAACTTGAATTTATTCAGTTTTGAAGAGATTAAATTAAAAATTGGTTTGTCTATTTACAAAAGGAAAATCGAAAGAGCTTTATATCTTTCAACGCTTTCAACTTTAAACAACAGAATTTTCAATCCTTATATTAAAAACACTGGTCAACAAAATGTCACCTATGAAACTATGGAATGAGACACATCATTTCCGAAGTAATTTTTTACGCTAAATTAGAATCTGCCCTCCATTTATTTCCCCCAGCTTATCGTTAAAAGATATATATATATATATATATATATATATATATATATATATATATATAGAGAGAGAGAGAGAGAGAGAGAGATCGTTTTTCAAACATGTAAGACATGATTTTGATACATTTTTCAAAGCTGAATCCAATGACCACCTCAATTTTCATCATTTTTTTCCAATTTTCCCCTATAACTAGTCTACAAAAAATTCGTTTACCACTTTTCAAAATTTTCCAGCGTTTTCGAAATGCATGCACATTGGCATGTATTATTAATTTGTCTTATTAATAAAACCCTTCGAAAATATGAAACAGTTTGTGCAACCTCTGAAAAGTCAGTAGAATCATTTTTTGGTCATTATTTGAAATTTTCTGAAGTAACATAATTACCTTTTTTCAATAATTTTAAATAATGACCAAAAACTGTGTACTCTGACTCTTTAGAGGTCGAACAAGCTGTTTTATAATTTTGATGGTTTTTACTAATGACTAAGATTAAAAATACATGCCTATTAAAAAAGAATACGTCTTTAATCGATTTATTTTTCATTTTCCTCGAGAACTGTTGGTTTTATCGAAAAATCTGTTCAGCTTAAAAGATGTATTTTTTCATTCTCGAAAATTTTTCTTTTAAACAATTTGTCGATACGACCGATATTTATGGAGTAATTCGAAAAAAACAACGTTCTCTGGGGGGGGGGGACTTAATTTGACTTTAAGGAGCATCAAAAATTTTTTTTGATCATGCTTTTAGGGTTCAAGCTTTTATTTCATCCATTTCCGGAAATTTTTCGACTTCTCGTTAGTGTTGTATGCATTTTCTGGGACAAAAAAGTGTTTTTTTTAAACATTTCGCCGCGTTCTTATTTTTACTATATTTCAAAAAAATGAATGCTAGCATGAATTAATTTTTCTGGTTTTCTTGATCATTTAAAAACCAAGAAAATCACCTATTATGTGTATAAAAAAAGTAAATAATTGTTTTGTATATCACGGTCTTCGAAAAACCCTAATTATTCGCTCCTTTTCTTTGTTTTTTGTGATTATCTCGAGAACCGTTAAGACTGTCGGAAAATTGAGGCGGTCTTTGGATTAAACTTTAAAAGACGCATCGGAATCTTTTCGCACATGCTTTTAAAAAGAATGATCTATAGCATTTTGCACGATGATTAAAGATCTTTCATAAAAAAATTAAGTTGCAAATATTTTTTAAAGAAGAGCTGGTGAAAACAAATGGAGGCCAGATTCAAATTCAGCGCAAAAAAGTTCTCCGGAAATTACGTGTTTCATTCCACAGATACAGAGCCAAATGCTAATTAGTACTAAAATTGAAGTTTCTTGTGGCCTTTGGTCTTGAGCTTTAGAGGTTGTGGAATGAACAATGTTTACTTTTGAAACGTCAATGTTCGAATAATAACGAAATGCATTAAGGTTTCGAAAATCAACATTCTAAAGTCTAAAGCTCAAGACCACAGGCCACAACAAAAACCAACTTTAGTATTGTTATTTAATTTTTAATAATTTAATCTGAAATTATTCAGTTGGATTATTTTTCTACATAAAATTGTTCAACTATTGAGGCTTTCAAATTAAAAAAAAAATATAAATATTTTGCTTTGTTTCAGACGAATGTTACGTGAAGTAAAATTATCTGGAGAACAAAACTTTATAATCGATTGTTCTATTGAAATTCTTCCCGAAGTTCTAAAACAGGCTTTACAAGTTGGTCTGATGTTTCATAAATTCAACTTGATTATTACTTCGTTGGTAAGATTTTGTTGAAGATACAATAACGTTCTTTACAGTTACATTTACTCTTAAGCACATAAGGCTCCTATTTTTAACGAGACGGCTTTCCGCTCTGATCACGAAAAGTAGAAGATCCGGGTTCGAATCCTGGCCGACGTAGATTTTTTTCATTTCCATAAACACTAACAGTAGAACAAAAAAATTTAGATCTTTATAACAATTTATTTTTGCTCTTCAGAAACCTAAAATAAATCATTTTTTTAGGATTTGCAGACAATCAATTATGAACCCTACCAATATTCTGGTATGAACATAACCGCACTACGTTTGATCGATCCAGAAAATGAAGTCGTACAAAGTATAATAAAAAATAGATTGCACGGTTTTAGCAAGCTAACTGCGAACCAAGCTGTGATGTACGATGCAGTACAATTTGTTGCACTAGCTTTTAAGAACCTTACTAATACGACTAAAAAAATTGTCAGATCTTTGCCCTGTGATGGATCAAAGATTTGGGAACATGGTGAGACTCTGACTAACTACATCAGAACAGTGAGTTAAAGATCTACTATCTGAAAATTTTGATCACCCCCCCCCCCCCACGTATTGGAAATTTTGAAATTTGCAGGGATCTATGGAAGGGCTTACTGGATTGGTGAAATTTGATACCAGGGGTTATCGCTCTGAATTTGCAGTTGATATCTTAAACTTAGGTGAAGATGGATTAAAAAAGATTGGAGTCTGGAATCGCACTCGAGGTATCAAGTGGATACCAAAACCTGTTGTTGTTCAGGAAGCAGATATAGAACTGAGTCTCCATAATCAGACGTTTAAAGTCCTTATTTCGCTGGTATGTAATTATTTCTTTCTAAAGTTGAAATTCGACGCCGTTCCATACTGCTCCACGTTGCGTTTAGGCGGTGCACACACAGCTCTCCGTTGCGTTTGTTCGCTGTATAGCTCCAGGTTCTATGCTTATACACTAAAGTGGTCCAAAAATTTACGTTTTGGAATTTTCGACCTGAGATTTTGACAAATCGTCAAAATTTTATACATCAACAAAGTGATGAAGAAATTTGTGACATCTCGAAATTTACGTAAAATTCCAAAATTTGTAGACTCGTAGCAAGCCTTGGGTACGATTATTTGGCATGAAATTTTCAATAAGCATTCTTGAGAATATTGAGAACAGATTTCTAAACAAAAAAATTTCAATTATTTGAAATTTACAGTTTCAAAGCAATTAAAAAAATGAACATTTTTAGCCGAAACCTCGACCCTGAATGGTTCATTTAAGATCGACTAATAAAAGTTTTCTTTTACTTTTTATATTTTTTAATATGATTACACTAGATTTTTTTTTCATTTTCAACTTATCTACTGAGGACTCGAATTTGGTAACAATAAAGTTTCCACAAGGAAAAGAAGTATCAGGTATAAAAACCTATGGGCAAGGGGCATCGCTTGTCAATAGCATATTTGGATAAGTTACTGCGTTGAATGGCAGAGTAATAACACTAAAACTATTGTCTGGGTTGAACTTCAGAACTCGCTTCAGGGCCTTTCGCCGCTCTTGGAACTTTTCTAATTTAATTCGTACATCAAAAGAAAACTTCAAAATACTTCAGCACATAATAAAAATATATTTTTAAAAAAAATGTATACATTGGTTTCCATGAGAGAACGATTTGGCGAAGTCGCAGGTCGAAAATTCCAAAATGTAAATTTTTGGGCCACTCTATTATTCACAGGACTTGGAGCTATCTTCTTCTTCTTCTTGATTGTGGCTTTTTACAATTCTGTTTCTGTTAATGGCCAGAACATAACACATGATTAAATCAATGGTACGGCAGGATAGAAAGCAGCAAAACAAAAGCTACGTCAATCAGGTTCCGGAAGGTCCACCCCAGAGCATTTGTTGATTCCAGGCGAGCAGTATACTGCGATATGGAGAGACACGGAAGGAATTGTCGCATGCGTCAAGACCAAATTCACAGACCAATTCCTTGTCTGGATTGAAAATTAAATCATTTAAATCCACGTTGCCAACCCTATGACATCCGGAAGACGACGCGAAATGAAACCCAAAAAGTCAGGGCGACGCGGTGACAGCAGTGGGCAATTGTGAAGCAATGTGAGGTAGGTCCTTGACCTCAGCCCCGCAATCGCAATCAACCGGAAGATTCCAACCTATTCTTTGAAAATGGCTGCTCGTACAAATATGATCGGTTCTCAGGCGGGTTGGTATTTTATTCGGTACCGCCTCGCGAATCGGAAACCCCGATGCCAGGGTCTTAAGAACTTTTATGTCCAACCCGATCAAAATAAGTCCTCCTTACACCATTATTCTCTTTGTACGGCCAGAGACGAATGCACAAAGATTGAAAGTACCCCTGGATCCCTAGCTCCAAATCACTTCGCGGGAATCCAATTTGAACCCTGAAGTATACCCAGCTGAAAATTCTTGCATAGGAACCTCGGAGGGGCCCGCTTTCGGGCTTTTTTGCCGCACACTATTCGTCATTTCTCTGTTTTAGCCGACATGTCTCTACCTATCCGATTGTGTAGTAATGCCCAGACGGGTAACGTACATCAACACCTCATTGCCGATCCTTCCAGCTTCCCGCATGCAGTGGAGGCCATTTTCCTGCTCATGGCTGTCGTCGCGGCTACGCCGTTTCACCGCTCGGTTGCGCGCGACGGCCAAAAGTGTGGCTGGGCCTCACTGGAGGGGGCGATGGCAGGGGACCCCTTGCCTTGTTAGTGCATCTTCCCTTGCAGGATCATGTACAGTTTCCTTCGCCAAATTCCTGCACAGGAATCTTTAGAATTACCTGTACAGGTTCGTGTACGTGAACCTATACAGGAACATGTGCAGGATCCTCCGAGGTTCCTGTACAAGAATTTTCAGGTAGGTCCCGAGCCCATTCCGCACATTCATCCGGCATCTCGTTCCCCAAAATTCCCACATGACCAAGCACCCACATGAGTTCAATCAGCACACCAGATCGGATCGTATCAGTCAGCAGATCCTCTGTCTTCCGAGCTAAGATAGAACCTCCAGGGTCAGTGAATCTATTACGAATACACTCCAGAGCTCCCATGGACTCCGTACAGATGAAAGAAGACGAAAATCGCATCTTCCATATACGAATAACAGTAGAAAAAATCGCGTGTGACTCCGCAGTCATTGGGGTTAAACCCTTCTGAAGCGACAAACCAAAGCGGTAGCCCAGTTCAGGGATGCAGAAACTTGGACCTATACAGCGATAAAACGCGACGGAGAGCACTTGTACACCGCCGAACAAAGACTACGTGGCGCTGTACGCCATGTCTAAATGCGACGTTGAGCAGTATGGAATGGAGGTGTCGAATTATGAAAATTTAATAATATCTTTTTCTCCCATTCGTATTGAAATGTTTGATAATAATTTTGAGAAATATATTAATTCACATTTGACAGACGAAACCTTATGCGTCGCTAAAGGATTCTTTGACAAAGAGAATAGGTAATGATCGCTTCGAAGGATATACAATCGATATTATAGAGGAACTCAGCAAAATGCGTGGTTTCAACTACACCTTCATGGTACAAGAAGATAAAAATTATGGTATCTTTAATAATGTTACTGGTCAATGGAATGGAATGATCGGGAAAATACGAAATGGCGTAAGTTGAATTTGTTTCTTTCGCAATTTACGCCACATGTAATAGACATTTAGCAATGATGGGAATTGCCTGGTTTTACTAGTTCCTTTTAACTAGTTACTTTTTTTGGTAACGAATTGGTAACTAGTTACATGTTTTTGAGTAAGAATAACTATAAAAATCGTTACTTTTTAAGTCACTTTCGAAATATAGTTCACAAGTCTTTTTTACGACAATCAATCAATTATATTGCTTTTCCAACTATTTTTTCATTTTCACTTTCATTTTCATTGCAATTTTTCTCCCACCCTAGAGTTCAAAATTTTCTAATATCTATAGAAACACTTTTAGAAATTAATAAAAAATTAATTTTAGAGTTGAATATTCATTTTTTTTTATTGAAAATGAATTTTTCTAACCGAAAATTCAACTATTTCAGTTGAAGATTCATCATTTTAGTTGAAAATTCGCCTTTTTGGTTTGAAATTTCAACAATCTGTTTGATTTTTTTTCTCTCTTGTCTTGAAATTCAACTATTTTGTTAAAAATTTGTTTTTTGGTTGAATTAAACTGTTTTGATATTTTTTAGTTGAAAATTCATGTATTTTGTTGACAATTCATCCTTTTTGGTAAAAAAAATTAATCTTCTGGGTTGAAAATTCATCTCTTTGGTTTAAAATTGAACTATTTTGTTGAAAATTCGTCTTTTTGGTCGAATTCGGCTGTTTTTTGATTTTAAAATGAAATATTTTTTGGTTGAAATATCAGCTAGCATATTTTTTGTTGAGAATTCATCTTTTATCGTTGAAAATTAATTTTTTCAATTGAAAATTTAAATATTCCATTTTTGGTTGAAAATTTAACTATTTTGTTAAAAATTCGTCTTATTGTCTGAATTCAACTGTTTTTTATTCAAAATTAAATTCTTGTTTGGTTTAAATATCAATCTTCTTGGTTGGAAATTCATCTCTTTTGCTTGAAACTTGACTATTTGGTTGAAAATTCAATTATTTTCCAAAATTTAACAATTTTGATAGAAAATCATTCTATTTGGTTGAAAATTTGTTTCTTGGTCGAATTCAATTGTGTTTGACTTAAAATAAACATACTTTTTACTTAAAATACCAACTATTACATTTTTCGTTGAGAATTCATCTTTTTTCGTTGAAAATTAATGTATTTTGTTGAAAATTCGTCCTTTGGTTGAATTCAACTGTTTTTGATTTAAAATTGAAATCTTTTTTGGTTGGAATATCAATCTTCTTAGTTGAAGATTTACATCTTTGGCTTAAGATTAAACTATTTGTTAAAAATTCGTCTTTTTGGTTGAGTTCTATTATTTTTTATTGAAAATTAAAATCATTATTGATTGAAATATCAACTGTTACATTTTTCGTTGAGAATCAATCTTTTCTCGTTGAAAATTAATTTTTCCAATTGAAAAATTGACTATATTCCATTTTTGGTTGAAAAAATAATATTTTTTAGTTGAAAATGCATGTGTTTTGCTGAAAATTCGTATTTATTTGCTAAAAAATTAATCTCCTTGTTGAAAATTCATGTCTTTGGTTTAAAATTTAACTATTTTGTTGAAAATTTAATTATTTCGTTCAAAATTTAAGAATTTTGATAGAAAATTATTCTACTCGGTTGAAAATTGAACTGTTTTTTTAGAAGTTCGTCTTTTTGGTTTGAAATTCAAATATTAAAAATTCGCCTTTTTGTCTTGAAATTTAAAAAATCTAGTTAAAAATTCATTCTTTGGTTCAAAATTCAACTATTTTATTGTAAATTCGTCTTTTTTCGTTAAGTTGAATTGTTTTTGATTCAAAATTAAAATATTTTTTGGTTAATATATCAAATTTTTCATTTTTCGTTGGGAATTCATCTTTTTTCGTTGAAAATTAATGTATTTTGTAGAAAATTTGTATTTTTCTTCGGTTAAAAATTCGTCCTTTGGTTGAATTCAACTGTTTTTGATTTAAAATTGAAATCTTTTTTGGTTGAAATATCAATCTTCTCAGTTGAAAATTTACATCTTTGATTTAAAATTAAACTTTTTTGTTGAAAATTCGTCTTTTTTCATTTTTGGTTAAGTTCAACTACTTTTGATTCAAAACTAAATTTTTTTGGCTAAAATTTCAACTATTACTTTTTTCATTGAGAACTCACCTTTTTTATTGAAAAATGAACTACTTTGCATTAAATTTTTTTTTTTTTTTTGGTTGAAGATTCATAATTTTAGTTGAAAATTTATCTCTTTCGTTGAAAAATTAACCATTATGTTGAGATTTTTTTAAACTGAAAATTGACAATTCCTTTTTTAGTTGAAAATTCAGCGTCTTCTAAAACGTTTTCTGTTGGCCTTAGGATGTTGTAAATCATCCAGAAGTGGAAGTCCTAACTAGGTAAAGCTAAAGAGACACTTTTAGGAATAAGAAGATGAATTCCCAGAGCCATAGAGATTTCTAGCCTAAAATAGGAAAATGAAATTTTTCTCCCACCCAGTGGCGGATTTAGGAATTTGCCGCCCCTAGGCAGGACAAAATTTGCCGCCCCTAGGCAGGAAAAAATTTAC
>JAUMHM010000004.1:16833353-16856691 GCA_032362435.1 Melikaiella ostensackeni
GCACCATCTTAATTTGTAACACTTATTGGTTGAAAATTTTAAAGTCGAAATCTTTCGTAATCGAATATTTTCAAATTCGATTATTAATAAATGATCAAATGTATGTTTCAATTGTACTGTTTTAATTTTGTACAATTTGCAAATGGAAGCGTTAATTGTCGATACATTTTAAATTGGATAACTTAAAAATATTAATTATATCAAATTAAAAGAGTTTTGAAATCAGCAATTTGATTTAGTCCCAGTAAAGCATGAAAAAATGTCAAATAGGAAGCGTTCAAAATTAAAAAAGCTTAAAACTGAAAAAATTAAAAATCCTCAATTGATAAAAATTCAAATATAAAAGATTCGAGTTTGGAAGGTTAAAATTGAAATTAAACAACTAAACAGAAAATGAAAATGTTTTGATTCTGCAAGAAGTTAACTTTACAAGAAAAAAACTAGAAACTAAACAGTATTCCAAATTGAAACTCCCTTCAAATTAACAAACTGCTAAAATTGGGGCAACTGAAGTTCAAAATGCATTTAAAATATAAACTTGTCTCATTTGAGAATAATGCAATTTGATAAGTTTAAATTTTAGAAAGAAATATTTTAGACGTGGATACTCTTTCATTCAAGAATAATTAGGACATGGGAGTCCGTGAAATTAGAAGCTAAATTATTTAAAATAATTCAAAGCAGATATTTGGAAATTCCTAGGAATTAAAACGACTTCAAAATTAAAGTTCTCGTGCAGAAAATTTATTAATTTTATTTGTAATTAGCGAAGTAGAAATGCATTTTCAAAGATTTTCTTTACCTCTGCAAATACTTCAAATCAGACTTTAATTAGTTTTTATTTTTCTCTTAAGGTCTTGAATTTTTCTGTAAATACTGGCAAAAATGGAACTGTCAGCGTAAGGTTAAGATTTTTTTTAATCACCCTGGAAGAGACCTGGAATTTGGAAATCAAAATTTTGTAGGGACCCTGGTATACTAGATTGAATTAAAAAGATCAGGGCCGGTTCTACCATATACGCGAACTATAATTATGTTCAACCCATTGGAAGATGAAAGGGCGGGGGGGGGGGGACTTTCATTCGCGTAGGGCGCCAACTTTCGTTGAGCCGGCCCTGAAAAAGATTTATATGAAATTCCATCAAATGATAACAAAATATGAAAGTAGTACTTAGAATTTTAGAATTTACACAATAAAATCTGTTAGAAATTAAAAATTTCATTAAATTTTCATATAATGCAAAATTATCAATATAATTTTATGATATTTTTTTACAATACTGTTTTGTTCAATTTTGGTATGCTTTATAATTTAAAACAAAATTGTAATGCGTCTAACAATTTTCAAGTTTCAAGTCTATATATTAACAGATAGTTAATTTCAGGTGTGCAAATATAATTTGCATATCCATAGGATTTTATGCCAGAAAGAAGAAAATTCAAATTACTTTGTTTATTATTCGGTGTATTTTTCTACCGAAATTTCTAGGCTCACCGAAAATATTTTTGCTACGTTCACGCCGAATTTCGATTAAAATTCGTAAGCTTGTTATTTAAAAAATTTCATCCCACCAATTTGCTACGACTTTTCAAAATTTATGCCACTATTGACACTATTTTTGATCTCTAAAGATATTCTGAGCCCTGCAAATATTATTTTTTATCTCCAAAAAAATGAATTAATTAAAGAATTTTTTGTTGTGTTTTTTGACTTCAAATAAAAACAATAAAACAAAATTGATTTAATTAAATTCTGTCAGCCCTCATGCGAAGACATCTTGATTTTCTTATGGGTTCTGATATGTTGAACATTTTTAAAATTTTTTTCTGTATTATTAATTTTTGTTATAATTTTTCCTTCAAGTACTAAGAAAGATAAAAATTATCTAATTCTGAAAAGAAGTCAGGGATAGTGTGTGTCTGTGAGATTTTCTTACAATTTTTTTCATTGTAGATGCACCTTATCGACATGATTTGAGCACAGCAATTTTGGAACTTCAAGAAAACGGCAAGCTGTCTAAATTGAAATTAAAGTGGTGGTCAGAAAAACATGGAGGTGGGAGTTGTGTGGTAAGCGATAACTTTTTCAACATAAATAATACAACAATAGACATCTTAATTTAAACCGAAACAATTGATAAATTTCCAATGAATTTATAACTTTCAAGTGCTTTCAAGCTCAATATTTTACTAAATTTCCAATTTAAATATTTCAAAGTACAACTTTTAATGTAATAATCTCGAAATAGTTCAGATAGGAGTTTCTCATTGTTTCAAAATCAGCACAAAAAATTAAAATGTTGAAAATTAACAAAATGGCGATCGATTTTTCGATAATACAACTTTTTGTAGTTTTCAAAATAATTCAGAATAACAACTTTTTACTTTAATTCTAATAGGGGTTTACCATTGTTTCGAAATCTAAAAAAATTAAAACACTGAAAACAACAAAATGGCGAACGTTTTTCTGGAAATTAAATCTATTTTTTCAATACGAAATACGAAAAAAGTATCAGAAGAAAAATATTTATCCTTTCGAAGAGCTCTATAAAAAATTCCTCTTCCCTTTTTTTATTATTTTTTTAAATAAAGGAATGCTTAAAGTCGCATCAACTGCGGCGGTCAGCTCCCATTTTCGAAGTTTCGCACACAAAATATGTAATTTTTAAAAATTTTGTGTGTGCATAATATCGAAAAATGGAACAGAAAAGGAAGAATTCTGCTTATGAATATTTTCCTTATTTCACAAATTTCGAGAAAAGCGAAACATTTTTTGTTCGGAAAATCGGTTGTCATTTTTTTAGTTTTTAATTTTTGAAATTTTTTTTTGTGGATTTCGAAACAATGAAAAACAATTAGGAAACACTTTAAAGCAAGTTTTTGTTTTTTAAAACAATTTTAGAGAAATTTAGCTACCATGAAATCGTTTAAATATGAACAATTTTTACAGATTTTATTTAAAACTGTTGAATTCAAATCGCTATGAATTTGAAATTGTATAATTTACAAAGTTTTAAATTGATAAATTATTCAATTTTGAACGTTTTCATTGATAATTATTTAACTATTAAGGCTTTCAATTTGAAATTGTAACATTTTTAACATCTTAATTTAAAATTTCATAAATTTCTATTCAAAACATGTAAATAAACTTCTTTTTTCTGCTTCTTTTCTCTAAATAGCAAGCAACATCTAGTGTACCTTCAGAATTGACTCTGAAAAACGTCGGTGGCGTATACCTAGTACTTTTTATTGGTATTGCAATTTCTTTTATATGGACTTTGATAGAACTACTATTATACGTAGCAGCACAATCACGTGAACATAATGTAAGTATAGAAAATATTATTTTTAGCTTCTATAGGTACTTCGTACAAGGCTAATATTTTATTCACTACATTTTCAGATTTGCCAGTATTTTTTATTCTAGAAAAAGTATTAAGTTTTTATTATTTACTTAAGCGTCCTTGCCAAAAAGTACAATTTTCATTTCCAATGGTTATTGTACTGAAATGCTTCTTTGTAAAGTTTTAAAATTTTTAAAACAAAATTCTTGAAATTAAAATAAAATATTAGACTCTGGTTTTTAAACCCTAGAACTTGTATCACGTTTTAAAATATTTGTCATAAAGAAATCTAAAATGTATGTTGTGATTTTCATGATTGCCAGGTTTCATTCAAAGAAGAGTTGATTGAAGAACTCAAATTTGTGATTCAGTTTAATCGTTCAAGTAAGCCAGTTAGAAGAAGAGTAGCTTCAAGAAGAAGTGGCATGAGTACAGCTGAATGTGCATCGATTGCTACTTCAAACACTATTTTCGAAGACAGTGTATGTTGAAAAAGTGAATTTTTCTCTTCAAAAATGATATCATATATTTTAGGATAAATTTCATTTATGAATAGTGCATCACGAAAGGATGACAACGACTAAATAAACTTTTTAAATGTGAACTCGAACCAATTTAGCACGGACACATTCATAAATTGGCGAAACTGCCTATTTTAAGGATCTGCATCATTTTTTTTTTTTATAAAGACCAATTGTACAAACAGTAAGTTATTATTATAATTACAGTGAATATTATGTTCCTTATAGAATTAAGCTATTTTCATTTATATTTACACCAAACACATAAAAACCATTTTCGATTATACTCGTAATATTGATTGTTATATCTTTGTAATTTTATAATTTTAGTCTCGATAGAATTTGTAATTTATCAACATTAAATTTAAAAAATGCTTTTTGCGAGCCCAAAATTTAATTTTTATTCCTAGTATAATCATTTCATTTAAGTTTGATCGTGTACTAATTGTCACGGTTCTAATTTTCCTTTGACAGGAAACATATTAAAATGTATTGAGCTTGTTTCTTTATCTAAAACCACATTTTAAGAAATTAACCAGTTTCAATTGAAGGATTAATTTAATTGAAGGTTAATATGCTAACTTTAGGCGTTCAAACTTCATTAACTTCTTTAAAATAATGAAGTTTGAACTATTTAGAAATAAGTTCACTTTTCGGTTGTTTAAACTGTTATTGGCTTTTGATAAATATTGATTAGTGTCTGGAATTCTTGGAAAGAGAAGAAAATTTTGTTATTTTTTCTTGAAGAGTGAAATATGTATTTGTCTAGAATTGGCATAATGATTCTAAAGACAGATCGCATATCAGTTATAGCCTCCTGAATGAGACTTTCTTTTGTGGAACTTATATAATATACGCTAAGTTATTTTAGGCAAACTAAAATGAAAAAATTTTTTAGTCAAATTTTTTAACAAAAAATAAGTTTCGAGGTGAGGTATCACAGTAATGAGAAGAGAAAAAAACTGGGAGGTGTAAGACCTTTTGGGTTGAGTTCCAGCGAAGCCCACCGTGTTCATGGTCTTTGGGGAATGGGTTAATATTAACAGTTTTGACTCAAATTTTAAGATAATGTTTTTGACATTTGAACGAAATTGTGAAGTGGGAGCAACGAAATTCTAAAAGTGGAAAACAAGGGTCAATCTAATAAACAAGCATAAAAATATTTCAGATTTTTCTTCATATTTTGAAGTAAAGTTTACACTTCTACACTATACAGGGAGTACATTCTTAAAAACTGAATTCAAACATATATGCAGGGGAAGCCTTCCTACAGTGGATAATCATTAATTCAAAGCGCAAATATATGTAAAATAATTAATTTCAAATTAAATTTATCAAAACACGTATGGTGTCTTAACTACTGATTAAATTTAATTAATTTTTCATATACATTAGTATTTTTCATTAATGATTATCCACTAGGGTGGTCTAAAAATTTATTTGATGTTTTTTTTTCGAATTTTCATGTTCTCACTCTCCAAACTTGTTCGAATTTACAAAAAAATAAATGCGTATTTAAAAAAAAAGATATTCAGAGGTTCCGCAAGCCCCATGAAGCTTAACACGTACTTTCCATAAGGAAAAAGACGTTTTTGTAAATTTTATTCAGAATCGTCAATATTAGGTGTATCGAGTTGAACCTCGTCATTTCTCTTCATAATCAGTCATAGAATACGAACCAAAAATCACTTTTTGAATTTCACCGCCATATGGGTATATTTTCATAGAAGGAAATTGTAATTTAAATACGTCGTGATATGAAAAGCCATATTATATTACAATTATTTTTTCAAATTAAGATACATTATTCTAAGTGGAAAATACGGCTGATTATTCCTGCAATTTTTCCACAAAATACAAGTTTGTACGTTCAAGATATGAATAGAAATATGTTCCGATGTTCAAATAATTTCCACTGATTCTTTTTTCACCTATTATAAATTGAAAATTTTCATAAAATATGTATTTATTAACGAGAAAAAAGCCAGCTAATTCAATTCAATTTAGCGTTTTGAAAGTAAAATTATTTTAATCCTTTCTGTTCCTTTTCTTACATTCTTCAATTTTTTAATTCCTTATAATCCCCTTCCGTTAAATTTCACGAAGTCGATTAAAAGGAATAGATTTTGCTGTTTTTCTTCTCACAATACTTTCAAGATAAAAATTTTGTTCCGAATATTCTTGATTAACACGTTAAACTGATTATAATTTAGCCATTCGTGTTTTCAAAATCATGACGCGTAAAAGGTTTAAGATTTGTTGGTTATGTTGCAGTTCAAAGATCTAGCCATTATTAGTTATACAGCTTCTTTTTCGCGCATCTTACAATGATTCATATATTTCGAAAATTTCAAAAATTCCTAATTCCTATTAAAATAAGAATAACGTTTCCAAAATTCCTCCATATGAGCAGAAATCATGCCTGTGTTGCAATCGTTTTAATTTCTATGAATGTAGAAGACATTAATTTATTAATGTACTTTGAATACGTAGTAGTTAATTTGTTAAAAATGTGTTCTTTTTTTAGTTTTTCGATGATATAAACTCGTTCATCATGTTTGCATAGTTTTCTGATTGTATGCTCTAAAAAATTATGACTGCTTTTAGAGTAATTATTTATAAATGTTTATGAAGAAATTCATGCCAGCTCCATTTCAAATAAGACAGGTAGATACACTTTAAGGCGTAGAATCTCTTGGCGACAAAATATGTTGTTTTCTAGAGGAAATTAGGTGACACATGTTTTTCCGATTTAAGAAAAAACAATTTTCTGCAAAGTTATGAATATCTGAACCTTGAAGCTTGTTATTAAAAAAAATATGAATTCAAAATTAACAAAATGACCTCGATTTTTTTGAAAACATAAAAAGTTTATTTTCACAACCCCCCCCCCCCCTTTTTCGCCATTTTTGTATTGAATTTTTACTTTTATAAGGAAGACGTCCTGTTAGTTTCATGCGAGCCCATTTATTTTTGTGGCCACGAGAATTTTTTTGATTGAGTTTTCGCATTTTTCTTATAAGCAACGACAGATATGAAAAAATGATAAAAAGAAACTTTTCTCATTCCAAAAAGTTCTACGAAGAAAACTTCTTATTTTTTATCATATCTTGCATCGCTCGCGAGAAAAATTCAAAAAATGAATTTTTCGAAAAAAAATTCTTGTGGCTACAAATGTGGTTTGGCTCGCATAAAACTTACATAATGTCTTGCTCATACAGGCGTGAATTAAAAATAAGTATTTGATAAAATAGAAAAGGTGGAGTTTTCTATAAAATTCGAATTTATTTTCCCAGTCAAACCATTTTTGTTGGCAAACAAACTTTTTTCTTATCATTCTTTCTTACCTGATGTTTGTAAAAAAAAATGTTAAAACCACCAGAATGCGAAAAGAAATCGAAATATCTGATTTAGGTCAAAAACTATAGGAGTTTAAGGAAAAAAATTGTGTTTTTTTTTTTTGAATAGAAAGCAACATATTTTGTCGCCAAGAGATTCTAGTACTACTTGAAGTGTATCTGCCTGTATGATATGAAATGGATCTGATCTCATGAATTAAAAAAGAAAAACTAATAATAGTTATGAAAAAACCTTGCCTCTGTAGAGTCGTAGATTTTCCGCATTAAAAAAAAATATTTAAAAAACTAAAAACTATAATTGGGTCGTACATTTTCATCATTTTTTAGAAACAATTGTTATTATCGTATTTTTCAATAAAAAAAATCCAAGAAATTTGTAATTCTGAAAAAAAACTATATGAAAAACTACGAATGCAATACGGGGTCGCTATTTCACACTTTTCTTCACTCTTCTAAAAAAATGTTCATGTAATTCTATGTATTTTTTTTTAAATTTTAGGTATACTGTGATATTTATTAATTTCTCATTAACATCTGAACTTTTCATAAAAATTTGTAGTTTTCTATGCCGAAATATTACAAAATCTATATAATTTTCCACAATTCTGTATGAAAATATCTTTTTTCATAGAAGGAAATCAAATTGATAAATTACAAAATTGCTAAAAGAATGTATACCTAATTTTATGTGTTTAAATCGCTTTCAGTCATTCTTCGCCATTCTGAAAATATTTTCAATATAGCCAAATTGGAATATAAATTTTATTATATCTCTTTCGGTCCCTTTTTTGTGATGATCTTTTTACCCAGATAGTACAAGAGTTTGCGGCAAGCTTGCCCAAACCTTGCGATGCAAAGTTCCGAAGTTTGTATCGCAAAGTTCAGACATTGTAACTTAATAATCTCAAAAGACAATTCAATGTTCCAAAGAACCTTCGGTTCAAAAAAAGAAACATTACCTCACGCCATTAATATCTTTGGTGGAGTAGAAATAGTCCAAATTTTGATTGATTTTCGCGCAGCCATCAATGCACAAGACATTGATGGCCTCACTCCACTTTATCAGGCTGCCAGGTTACATACAGATCTAGTTGAATTCTTCGTGGCTAAGGAAGCCGATATTAATATTCATTCTAGATATTTCACAAAGCCACCTCATCAAGCCTTAATCTACGGGTCGATAGAAGCTATCCAAAAACGAAACTTTGACTAAAGGCGAGAAATGTAGACAACTTATTACACATCTTATGAGTCATGGTCCAACTTTTCATACTCGCGCATCAGACGTTGCACTTTTCTTCTTCTTTGTTGCCAGATATGGTGACATGGATTCTTTTCAGCAAGTGCATCACAAATGCGAAATTTATATCGCGTCGATGCTAACTGTGACAGAGGAATCGAAGGACTTCCAAAGAGATGAAGTGAGTCATAAGTCTTCTGATGAAATATCTTTCCATCCCATTAATTCACGTTTCGTCACACGTGTTGTTCGAGAGTCCCCAAATCAGACTTAGACTCCAGTAAATGTCTGGGGTTGTTACAAACGAACTGCTCTGCACTATGCAGTGATAGAAAAACTTACCGACGCTGTCAATTTTCTGATGCTATCATTGTAAAATCCTGGAGACCTCTTGACTATGCAGCAGCTCTAGAAGACAAATAAAATTTGCTTGATACTCCTCAATGCAGGGGCTATCCAATCAGAACAGAATTTGTTAATCACACACCTTGTTTCTGGATGATATAAGTTAAAACGCATGCTGGACTCTCGGAAAGGAGTTCAATATGACGAATTCTTTCTGGATTCTGATGAACCGGAAATAGTCTACCACGAGGAGCTGATAACGTTTTTCGTCTAGCGAGGTATTTCAATGCAAATTCGACATTTAAAGAAACATGTAGAGCAGGACGTTTGGATATTGTAAAACGGTTTTTCGATTTTGATGAAATACTCGGTAGAAAAAATTGGTTTAGACAAGAAACAATGCCCCATGCGGTGATGGGGGATAATCCTGACGTTGTTCAGTTTTTGTTAAACAATGGTTGTACAATTAACAATGTCAGTTCAAGCAAGAAGATACTTCTTCAGTACCTCGTTCTAGACGAGAAGAAGAAGGAAGATGATAGAGTTTCTCGTTGATATTCCGGGGTTAATGTTAATGCCAAGATAGTCGAGAATGAGGAACGTGCAACCCCTTTTCTCCTCACCCTTAGACTGGATCCATCCTGAAATAATTGAATGTTTTTTGGAATTGAAAACTGATATCAAACCTGCTGATAGATAAGTCTATTTGTGAAAGGTCTAGAGCTAAGCTTCTGATATCCTTCATAGTTTTATCGAATAAGAATATTAGTGAGCATATTGCTAGCGAAAAATGTCTGGAACAGTGGGGAAGGATTCTGTCCTTTTCTGAAGAATGCAAACTTAAATTAGACCGGATGAAAACGAAAAAGATCAGCGAGAGTAGGAACATTTCCTTTTATGATTTTTTGACTCGTAAGTATTATAGTGTCACTAAAATTATGAAAAATGAGGATATTGTGGGAGCTTTAGAATCTGGGGGATATGAAAATCAGTTTTCCTGTTATGCATTTTTATTGGAGAAACGAATAGAGAGGGTTGATATTTTAAAGAATTATGTGGAAATTACATTTGGATTTTCAAAAAAATGTGAAGAAGTAAAGTTACCTGATTTGGTTATTAACAAGATTTTAAACTATTTGACGATTCGAGACCTTAGGTCTTTTGCAAGAGCTCTGCATTCTGTAAAAGGTACAAGCTACAGACTTTTATATTTTATTCAATTATGAATAACGTAGAGGCTGACGGCGTTCTATATGCAAATTCCTGCTACCGACATTTACTGACAGTGTATTACAAAATTTTTTTATTCATTTTTTTCTAAGATAAACTGAACATTAATCTTCATTCAAAAACTTTATCTGCAAATATATTTTCTGCGCTTACTGTGTGAAAAATTTTTTTTAAAATGAAATCCTGCCGGAAAATTTGAGAGACATCTAATATAAGAAAAATTTAAAATTTTATAAAATTCACATAATTTATTTAAATGGATATATTTATAAAAATTTAAAATTTTAAAATTTTGTGTGTCAGATCAATTGTAAATTACTAAACTCGTCTCACGTTGAAATATTTCGTTCCTCTTAAGAACCAAATATTCTTTCAAAATAATCAAGAGTTTTCATAAAATTCTCATCTGTCAGCTTTGAAATAAAAAGTTACGGCATTTAGTCTGAAAAAGAACCCTCGAATTTGTTAGATTTCGGTAAATGTCAGTAACATCAATTTTCAACTAGAAGCATATCCTGTACTATTTTTTTCACTGACTCTCTATTATATAGTAGAAAATATGGATAATTTTTGTAACAGTGTTTTAAAAAAAACTTGAAAATGTGAAAAAATATGGTTTCACTATCCAAATTTTGGGGGTTTAGAGCTTGGAATAAAAGAAGTTACTTCACTGTCTCGATCACTACGTCACGACGCCACTCGTCAGTCGCCACAGAATTCGCTATTCAGCAGATTTGAGTAGGTTGGTGGCAAATGATTGTTACTGAGTTACTGACTACCTCGCAATGTTGATTATTTTTTTATACGTACCTGTACCACTATAATGTGAAAATATAAAAAAGAAAATTAAAAAGTCTTTAAAAAAAGAACAATTTGATTTACAAGAAAATATAGTGTTTTTAATTTTTCTATAATACAATAAACAATCTTAAGGGATTTATCTGTTCCAAGAGGTAAGAAAAATTTCCAAATACTCCTGCCTTCTAAGTTATTATAAACAATGTTGATTATTTTTTTATATATACCTGTACCACTATAATGTGAAAATATGAAAAAGAAAATTGAAAAGTCTTTAAAAAAAGAAAAATTTGATTTACAAGAAAATATAGTGTTTTTAATTGTTCTATAATACAATAAGCAATCTTAAGGGATTTATCTGTTTCAAGAGGTAGGAAAAATTTCCAAATGCTCCTGCCTTTTAAGTTATCGTACACGATACTGGCAAAATAATTTTGAAAATGAAGGAAATAATTACCTTTAACAAAAACTTTGATTCTTAATTCTTATTCACACTGAAAACTGTGACAGAGACAAAAGTTTGCTAATATTTTTGCAGACTTAGAGAAATGAATCCCCCCGATCCGATCGGAAATGTAAAAGTGACAAAAAAAAACTCTACTGTAATAATGACATATTTTTCAAATGCTAGCCACAAAAGTTTAGAGCTAAGAAAATTTTAAGTTAAACTAATGAAAATTCATAAACTTTGAATTGAGGTATACAAAATAAAATTTTTTTAAATGTAATCTTTCAATATAAGAATTTTAAATTGAAATAGTCGAAATTGAACAGCTTCAAGTTCGGAGCTTAATAATATTGTACAAGTTCAAATAGAATATGATTTAGGCTTCAGAAGATTTTTCAACTTGTTAACAATCCAAAAAAAATTGATATTCCCATATTTGTGTATAATGCGCGCTTTTTGAAATACAAAAATTGCAAGTAGAAAAAAAACTTTTTCCAATAAATATTTTCACTCTCCAAGCATTAAAAAAGTGTCCCCTCTTTGTTCTTCGGTCATCAAAGGATATTTCTATAGGGTGTCAGAAAAAAACTTGACAACAATTTTTCGATCACTGTGTTCAATAATGAAATTACCAGACTAAATACGCCCGTCCACTTGTACGACAAAAACTGGAAGATTATTTATGAAAAATTAGATTTTACAAATGACACTTAAAAGTTTCAACTTGAGAAAAAAATTCTCAATTCAAGAGGCTGGAGATTGTAACTCGATCCCTACGATGATACAGCAAGACTAGGAGCGATTCAAGATCCGACTTCCGAACAAAACTCGGACTAAGCTGTGGCAATGCATAAATACTTGATTAAAATTCTAAAACTTGTAATTTTTCAAAGAGTTGAAGAATGGTTTAATTGATTAAGATGATTATTGAATATTATAGCCGATCTTATGTTGTAAGTTTTTACATTTTCGTTTTATTTGTCAGCAAGATGTTTTATATAAATGTTATTTTTAAATTTTGAGGTTGAATTATTGCAAAACATTTCAAAGAAATAAACTTGAAATTTGCTATATGAACTTTTCTATATGAGGAATCAAAATAAAAACATCAATTAAAAATCACCCACAAAAACTTTCGCCACAAATAAACTTTTAAGACAAGAGTCAAAATAAAGGGATTTTAACGTTCGAAATTGCATAATTACAGACAGAAGCTTTATATTCTATCCTCCGAAGTTCTATTAATTTGAAAAATTAATTTTTATTTCGCCGAGAACGACAGTTTAAAATATTCAAAATAATTCGAGACTGTTCAATCTTAATTTTAAACTCTAACAATTTTCAGACCCTATAACCACATTTTAATCTTTACTTCAACATTTTTGAATATTTTGGAACACTTTTTGGTCCATTTTATAATTTCATTTATAGTATTGAATTTATATTTCATGATTGTTTAATTTCACTCGATTCTAAATAAAAATTGTTTACCAAGCTTAATGTTTTTCTTTAAAGAGTTTGAAGTTTGAGCTTGTGCATTTAAAAATGTGAAATACTGGAAATCCTTTAATTGAAATATATAAAGGAATAATGTTTTATCTGCATATGGTCTGTGGTAGTTCTTTAAATGTAAATTAGTGAAAAGTGGGCCACTACATACAAATTTCTGCTAAATATTAGTAATTTTTTAAATTGGAACTTCGGTGAAAAGTTGAAAACTACTTAAATAAAATATAGTAAAACATAACTTTCAAAAAATTTCATTTTCAAAAATCTTAATCAAGATGCGTAGTAGCGAATTGCCGCCAAGTATTAGGAAAATGTACAAAAAGATAATAATACCCACACGAGAAAAAAATCTGCAATGGCTACCGGGAATTATTATCTGTAACATAAATGATTGTGAACAGTAATAGCAGAATATCTCTGTCAATTTATGAGATATCTCAACCAAACTTGGTCAGTATGTAGAACTCACCTTTTACTAAATTAACTTTTTTTTGTTAGAAATATGTCATATTAAAAAAATAATATTTCACATGAAATAAATTTTTCAGTCATTTTTGGTCCTTTCTTAATGATGTATAACATGTCGACGCACCTACACTCCAAAACCAATCAATCGATGTCGAAGAAAATTTGCATAAATAGAGTAAATGAGGTCTAAATATGTGGCTTTGTCGCAAGAAAGTGATCCACAAACATAGCACACTGTTGACAATAATTATTCTTCAAGTTTGAATAATATTAATTTAAAATTGGAGAAATCCGTTGAACCCAAAATAAAAAACAATTCTTAAGAAAATGTCGACTGTAGATTACAATTCTATTCCAGTGTTGTCAGAAAAATGTATTGGTTTATGTGGATTTGTTATTATTATTAAAAAAATTGAATGAAATCCCAACAAAAACACTAAGTGTGAAAAAATCCACCAAGTACCAACATGAATTTCAATATTTTATTTATTTATGTTAAAGATAATGAAAGTTGTGAAATCACAAAATGAAGCCAAGTACGAATAGTAGAAAATTAGGAAGTAATAATAATAATATTTTGAAAAAGGAAAGTTATTTAAAGTAGCACATTAGTTATTGCAGTAATAATTACATTATTTTTATAAATAATAGTTTTTATTTTATAAAAAAATTAAATTGATGCTTCACAGAAATAACAGAAGAGAAAAAAATATTTGGCGGGTCTGTAAAATACAGTAATTTATTATCCTTATTATTTCTATTTTTATATTGGCCGCGCACTTATTTTTATTATTTACAGCCACTGACCGGGAAAGCCGGGACTTAGCCTGGGACTTTGAGCACCGAGAAACAACCGGAAATTTGTTAGCAAACCAATCATTTCCGTTAGAAAATCGAGGATAATTTCATTTTTAGGATTTGAAACTTCATGTTTCTCGTTCAAAAACAAATATTTTATTTCTAATTTAAGAATTTGAATCATGTGTTGATGGATCGTCCAAATACCTAAATTCCTTTCAGATTTAAGAATCAAAAGTTCCGTTTTTAGATATTTAACTTAGTAACTCTCAGTAATTATATAAATTTAATTTATACAATTAATCACTATTGGTACAATAAAGTTATGAATTGAGGGTTCGGATGCTATAAGGGGACGAGCGCTCGAAGACGCGGGAATGTATTGTCCAAGCGTCTCGTGATATCCAAATTTTAAAGATAAAAAAATTAAAATTTTAAAAACATGGACTTGTAGAGAAGGGCAAAACGGAACTTTTTTCTACTAGAAGTTTTTTCGTCCAATGAATATTTTTAATAATAAAAATTAAAAAGTGAAAAAAATTTCCCCAAATTCAATTATTTTTTAAAACATAAATCATATCAAAACTCAGCCAAATATTATTGAAACTATTCGAAATTTGGTACACGCACGCAGTATACCCTAGCGATGCTTACAAAATGAAGAAATGAATGAAAACTTCCTATTGTTTGATAATAATTAATTGTAAATTGAGACCGATCGATAAGCACGTTTTTTTTAGTTTCGGCGAAGAAAAGTATCGAGGAAACTTCAGAGTTGAAACTATAAAGGACGCGACTTTTCAATAATAATTAAATATTTCAAAACCTGCCTCTTACCCTCAATTGATAGAGAATTGACTGTTTTATATGTTTTTGACTTTTCTTTGTTTTCAGTGAGTCAGAATTTAATTAAAAGGCGGAAAATTTTTCCTTCGCAATTTTTTTCACCCTTTGTTTTCTTCTTCACAGTAATGAAGAATGTAAACAAACCATCTAGTGCCTTTGTTTTGAAATTTTCGCTATGAAAAGGCCTCAGTGTCTCAAATTTTTTCGGAATGTGTAGGTTCGCTGATTTATTAGATCAAATTGAATACATATTTTTTGTTTTGTTATACTGTAGAACATTATAAATGGACATTTTTAGTTATTTTTAAGTTTGTGAAATATGTCAGAATTTCAAGTAGGCCGAAAAAGGAAGAAAGTAGAAGAGAAATGTGACAAAAGATTGCAGGAACAAGGTAATGGGAGAATAATATCTTAATTTTATTTAGAAATTTAAATTAATATAAATTATAGAATTTTGAAACGTTAAATTATTCAATTAATTCCAAAATTTGTGTTGCGCATGTAAACTGAAGTTAATTAAAGGACCTCGGATGCATGGGGCGAGGGGGGGGGGTGAATACCTTTTTTGGACAAAAATCGCCTGAACGTACAATTCCTAACGGATTCCTAAACTGGTTTTTGTCTAACTCTTCAGTGATACCATTTCTTTAAGACTTTTAAATTCATTAAAACAGGTCACAAATCAATGTAATAACTAATTTCAAAGAATTTCCAGCGGGTTGAAGGAAGAACAAAAATTGTTTTCAATGTTATAAACAAACGAATGAACAAAAGTCATTCTTTCGTGATTCGCAATGATTATAGCTATTTTAAATCCTTAGCATTTGTATTAGATATGGCAGATATTGATTCTCGATTACAATATGTTAAGAAAAGCTGCTATTTAGCAATTATTCAAACAATTTTTGTAAACAAATGCACATTTCGACCACTTTTTTCTGATTAGGTTCAATTCTTTTTACGAATTCAACTAGAAATGTCTTGCCACAGACTCCTTGCTGTCAGTATGTCAATACATTTCGAGTTGATTCCACAAAGCCAATTAAGGCTATTCATGAAAAATTGGTCAAAATGTGCATTAGTTCATAACAAGAAAAGTCAAAACATATAAAGCAGTGGATTTTTTGTTAATTGGGGGGAAGGAACAGGATTTTAATTGTTCAATAATTGAAAAGTCGCGTCCTTTATTGGCGAGTACCGGCGAGGTGCAGGCGATCGTTGAGAAGCGCTTTAATCTGCTCACCAACCAATCTCAATTTGCAATTAATTATTATTAAACAATAGGCAGTTTTGATTGTTTTGTACATTTTTTAGGTATCGCTAGGATATACCGCGTGCGTATACTGAATTTCAAATAGTTTCAATAATATTTGGCAGAGTTTTGACGATTTATGTCTTAAAAAATAATTGGATTTGAGGAATTTTTTTTTCACTTTTTCATTTTTGTTATTGAAAGTATTTGAAGGACAAAAAAACTTCAAATAGATAGAAGTTCCGCCTTGTCCTTCTACACACGTTCATAATTTTAAAAATTCAATTTTTAAAATTTTAAAATTAGGATATCACGAGAAGCTTGGACAATACTTTCCCGCATTTTCGAGCGCTCGTCCCCTTATTGCATCCGAGCCCTCAATTAATATTAAATTAGAATCATAAGAGGTCATGAGGTTACGAGGTGTCCCACGGCTGGTTTCATTCAGATATTTTATTGTAATCTCAAATCTATCTGAAGTTCACCTATACGAATTGTCTTCTGTTTAATTCTTTGATTGAAAAATATGTAACGCCCTCTTTCTTGTCGCACGCCTGACTTGAGCACTGAACCCTTTGTTAATCCCAAATTTGACGCAACCCAGCATAATTAATTTACCCGATATCTCCCGAATTTATTTTCCTTCTAACACATGCGTTTACAAAAATAAATGGTCGCCCCGACCCTAACGACAAACATCGAAATATCGAGATTTTTAGGATTGTAAAATTATATTAAGCACAACACCTACAGATTATTTCTATGAAAATCTCTTAAATTGTTCGCATATGCTTAACAAAATTGGGCTAACGTTGAAATCGAAAATTCATCCTAGTGCAAGTATGCATCCTGCTGAAAATCTGAATCGTTATTCAAACATTAAAAATCTATTTTTATTTTGGAAGAAAATTGTAAAAGAACATGGTTTACATTTTCGGTGAATAAATCCGATTTTGTTAATTGCTATTGGTAATTGATCGATATATTATTTATAGCATAATTTATTTTGTTGGCGAAAACTTAGGTTATGATGCAGAAGGGACATTATTTTTTCCTCAGAAAAATGAAATCTTGAATGGAATAATATTACAAGATGAATAAGAAATTTCACTTATAAATATGACTACTGTAATCTTTTGGGAATTCGAAAGATGTTGACTTATTTTGAAAGAAGAGCTTACAGGTTTCATAAACCTGTCATAAATAATCACAAATTTCTAATGACAAAAAGTTTTTCTGGAATTTTAAAGGTTTGGTAAGTTTAGACAATCTAACAATCAAAACACTGTAATTTAAGATTCGCTACCGTACTTTTAGTCAAAGTTCAATTACTTCAATACATGACTAGTTTTCAATAGACAGCAGAAGCTAGGTGATGATTCTCGACTCGTCGAGATCTTGGAGGTTAGGCATGGACGGGCGCGGTGAGTGCTCGGATAGGTGACCGTTCGTGTTTCTCGCTAAGTTGTGTTTTCATTGCGGTTAACTACTTCGAGCGGGAGGTTTGAAGCTGAGGATGAATGTGAACACTCGATGCTATCGAATGTCTACATTCAAACTCGACTGTCGATTACCGACTGTGCTCGCGAATTCGGGTTTTTTAAAGTTTACCATTCCTCTGACCAAATCTTCAGGCGAATGCAAGTACTCCTAATGAAAGTCCGGTTGCAAACGATATGGAATTTACGGACTCTACAAGGATTAAGTACATCAGGAATTACGTGGAAGCATATTAAGAGTTGTAGTATTTGGAGTAATTGGGATGCTTGGGGTTAACTTGAAAAGTTAGTGTTAGTTAGCTGCATGCGAAAATGCATAAACATGAAAATGCGCATAGAACATGTATAAGTAATGAATTTATCATTCACTCTCTCAAATAACGCTATTAAATAACGTTTAATTATTACAAACTATATGTTTGTATTTATTTATAACTTTAGCTGTACAAATATGGGACATGATTTCTGAAGTAACCAACTATGTAAGAAACCACGATTCTCCGATCGCACTCAATCTTCGGCAAAATATAGTCCCACTGGATGACAGTTTATAGGAAAAAAGAATTTTCCATTAGGAGAAATATTTACGGAGGAATAGAGGGTGAAATTTTACGTACCTGAAGTTTCCTATACCTATGGATTTCAAACTTTCGTGAAGCATTACAAACAAAGTGAGGGTCTAATCGAAAAACCGAAAACAACTCTCAATTCTTCTCCGAAATATGTGAATCTGTCTTTTTTTTCAAGCCATTCTTTCAACAATCACACTATTTTTCAAAGTTCTGAAATTTTGATGAACAAATATATTATTTGCACATCAACTTTGAGTATATCATCAAAGTCTACATGTAAACACCACTCAAGGACTTTTTTATTTTTTCTGAATAACAATTGCTTAAGTAATTATATCATTATTAACATTCTAACAACTTTTTTCGACAATTTTTAAACTTATGCAAAAATAAGATGCCGTAATAGACTCGGTAGCAATAAGAGTCTCTTCTCTGAACTTCCAAAGTAACAAAAAGTGTTGTTAGCAATTTTTCAACCTCATTCAACATAAGCGTACATGTGCGTCGCCTCGTCTATGGATTCACGAAATCAGCAAATCATTATCAACAAACTAAATGTCCGATCGAAAAACCCAAAATACGTTTGGATTTGACCCCGAAATATCTGAATGCGCCTTTTTAAAACAATTTCTTGAACAATTACATCATTTGTTAGAGTTCTGCAACTCTTTTAAGGAAATATATTAGTTGCACACCAAGTTTGAGTATATCATCAAAATCATCATGTAAACACCTTTCACGGACTTTTTTATTTTTGTGAAAAAAACAATTGTTGAAACGAATAGAGTGTTATAACATTTCATTAAGTTTTTACAACAATTTCCGAACTTATGCAAACATATGATACTATGACGGTCTCAATAGCAACAAGGGTGTCTTCTCCAAACTCCGAAAGTAACAAAGCAATATTGTCAACAATTTTTCTACCTCATTCAACATACGCGTACATGTGCGTCGCCTCATCTATGGATTTAAAAAATCTGCAAAGCATTATAAACAAACTAACGGTCCGATCGAAAATCGAAAACACCTTTGGATTCTTCTCCGAAATATCTCGATGCAGCTCTTTCATTTTGTTTTGAAAACAATTAATTGAATAAATAAATTATCACTAGCATGTCAAAACAATGTCTAAAGAAGAAAAAGTTTATTACTACAATATTACGTATTCTGAAATAAATGAAATAAATATAATTTTAAAAATAATTAGAGGAAGTTATTAAAATTTTTATTAGCCCCCCACGCTGACTCCGTGTTAATAGAGTATTTATATTTTTCAATATTATTATTTTTCTCGTTCTTATAATATCCCTTCGGCACTGCAAATAAAATTTGAGAATAAGATAATTATACTTACTTCTCCCAGGGCGCCAGAAATTTCTTGGGTCAGAACGTAAGATAAGCTAATGCAAGATAGTTATTAACTTAACTCAAGGCAGCATAGTCTAAGGTAGTTTTAATTAAAAAATAACATAACGTAAGATAATCTTGAAAGCAGAGTACCGGTACAAATCGCGACTAGCTCAAAATCTCAAAATACGGTAGATGGGATGGTTCGTTCGCAAAACGGTTCGTTCTCTGAATAAGACTTCATGCATTTCGCAATTGAAATGATATTACGTCTATTCAATTGAAAAAAGGTATTAATTTACTATCAAAATCTGAAAATCGATCATTCAGAATATAAAATTTATACAATTATGGATTTCTAATCAATACAGTGAAATTCAACAGTAACAATCTCTTCAAATGAATTTACTGTGCTCAAGATTAAAGCTGAATCCGCAGATGCTCCATGAATCTTGCAATGTTAATATTTAAAGTTAGCATTTTGATTAATATTATTGGCTGAGAGTGGGGTAGTTATCGCTATGAGATAATGAGGGAGTTCAGCAATTAACTCCTCAATTAATGGGCGACTTAAGGGCATCAGCAATTACAATATTTCAGGGTCAAACTCAGGGGAACAATATTCGGCAAAATACATTTTAACAAGATATAATAGAACAATTTCGGCAAATAATCAAATCAAATTAAAGATAGGAGAAACAGTTTGAATTCTCAGCATAAGAGAAACTCTGTGTCCACGTATTCAGCAATCAAAAATCAATAAACCTAACAGAATCTATTTTCAGCAAGAGAATATTTACATAACGTACGCAAGATAATGACAAAACTTAACAACCACGTGCACAGAGGGTACCCTATGGTTGTAAGCAAAAAATCTTACCGGCTGAAATATTTCACATCCTTTTTTTTCCTCTTTCTCCCTTTGGTCGTGCATTTATTGTACACTTGTCTCTAACGAGTCGGAAAGGTAGTAGTTGGAAGTCTATTTTTGATTTGTGAACCTTTTCGTGTTCTGTTTTTGGTACATGGAAAGATTCATAAGAAAGTAGATTTCATTTCGACCTTCATAGGAATTTTAAAATAGAGACACTAAGCTTAAGATTTGTTCTAATCTGCAGGGTTGCCTGTGAAGACCATTTTGATTTCTTTCAATTCAGGCATAAATTTTTACTTAATTCATAAATAGATATTTGTTTTTTTTCAAATATTGTCCGAAGAATGTTTATGAAGCATTCATTTCTACAAATGTGTTATTGTTCGGATTATTACCTTTTTCTATTTTAGAAAATCAAATAATCTAAAGAGGTTATGCCTTACTAAAATTTATGACAGCGTTAAATATTTTGATTATTATTGTTACTTAGAACATAAACAAATTTTTTCTTAACCTCATGTATAACTAGGACATATTATAATATATGTTAGACGAATCCAAAGGCATTTTTGATCTTTCGATCGGATCCTTGGTTTGTTTATAATGCTTTGCAAATATCCTAAATCCATAAATGAGGCGAAGTACATGTACACTTATGCTAAATGAGGTAGAAGAATTGCTAACAACATTGTTTTGTTAGTTTCAGTGTATAGAGATGACACTTCTGTTGCCACCATGTTTGTTATTAATATATGAAATTAATATATTATATTTGTTTGTGAAAGTTGCAGGACCTTAGAGAATTATGTAATTGTTTAAAAAATGTTTTTTTTTTGTGAAGTGATTCTAAATATTTCGGCGACGAATCCTAATATGTTTTCCGTTTTTCGCTCGGACCCTACATTTGCTTATAGCCAGTGCGGAACGCTAAAAAATGATGTAATTGTTTGAAAAATAGTTGAAAAACAAAAGAGGCGCATTTATATATTTCTGAGACGAATCTAAGCATGTCTTCGGTTTTTCGATCGTAAACTTAGTTTATTCATAATGCTTTGCAAAAGTTTGTAATCTTAGATAGAGGAAGCTTCAGGGTCGTGAAATTTTGGATTTTTCTTGTGGGTACGATCGATTTCAGCGATTTGTAACTATTTTAATATGAATAAAATAAAAATTTCCGAGTACAGTTTCGACATAATTTTTCACGCTCATTGATCATTAATAATCATCCCCCTCTCATTGAGCATTATCATTTTTTGAAAAGATAAATATTTGACCTTCAGAATGAAGGTCAAAAATAAGTTTCACTTTTTTTCGAATTTTTTTTTTTTTGCCCTGAAAGAAGTCTAAAAGATTGTTCCCTTAAAAACCTTGAGGTGAAAAATTGGGATAATAATAATTTGCCTCTGGAAATAAACATTAAGTACATTTAAAAAGTCTTGAATCATCGCAATAGATGGTATTCTGAAAAAAATTTCTCAAAACTTATTTTCATAAATAAGCAATTATCGGCCCACTCTTTAACCTTATTTTCCTTAAAAAAATAAACTGAGATTTCTGTTGAGTCTGGAAAGAAACAAAGATAAAAGGTTGAAATTCGGAAGCAAGTGACATTTGTTCTTGACTTTTATCTTTCAAGGTCAAATTTTTTTTTAAACTTTAGGTGAACAATGAGAAGAGCATAAAAAATCCCACTGATGCTGTGTCAAGCAAAATTTTTTATGATTGATATTAAAGGAGTTACAAATCGCTGGAGTCTATGTTACACGAGAAACACCACAAATCCCTCCTCCCCCCCCCCTCCCGCCCCTCGGTAAATATTTGTCCTAATAGCAAAATGTTTTTCTCATAAAATGCCATCTAATAGGACAACACTGTGCCTAAGTTTGAGTTCAATAAGAGAAACTTGCTTTTTTTATGTGGGGTCACTTCAGTAATAATGCCCTATATATTTTCTGAGGCTTTCTTATACATGAAGTTTCGAGTTTCTGTTTCTTTTCAATAATTGAATCTTCGAATTTCAAAAAGTTTCAGCCCTAGACATCCCAACACATAATTATCCATGCGTAGAAACTGGATCTTTGAAACACATTCACTTGTTTCTATAGTTATCTCAAATGCAAAACGTATTAGAAATTGTCTTATAGTAACAATAAGGAGATCAAACGACAGTGCGTGCGCGGATGAGAAATGCACCACGAATTTTTGGACATATGGTAGTTATGTGTAAGGACGTACGTTAAGTGGCAAGAAGTTCGCCTAAATTTAAGTGGAATATCTGCGAGAGTTGCGAGAGTTGTTGATTGGTGGCTTTCTAGTTGTAAATTTTAATCATGAATGACGCACCAATAAAAACCCTATCAAAGTTTAGCGGACGTCCTCTCCCTCAAATATATCCCAAAAAGTTGAGAGAAATTTCTAGCAATGAAGTCAGATTAGTGATATTACTAAAAATTCCGTAACATAACCTCCAAAAAATATTGTCAAAGCAGAAATTTCTAGGCCAGCATTGTATTTTCATGGATTTTGAGTTGCGAAACTCTGTTTTCAAGTCAGATCAACATAATAACGGACAAATCTCAGGCATTATTAAAAAAATGCCTTATTACAACAATCTCCTCTTTGAAACGTCTCCCTCATGATATTCTTCGTAAGGAAACTCACTTCGTTTCTTGTGAACCATGAGTTCTGGGCTTCTTGTGTTATGATTCATCCATGAATCGTTGGACTTTGGTGTTCATTTATTTGCAATTACTGAATTTACTCGAAAATTCAGTATCAATACCTGCTGCTGTTTACCTGTTTACCTGTTTGGCGCTGTTTAAGCGCAATCCAGCGGAGTTCTTGCGTCGTTTCGTGACCGTCGACGAAACATGGATTCACTG
>JAUMHM010000004.1:16891749-16907813 GCA_032362435.1 Melikaiella ostensackeni
GCATTTGCGGCGCAATTCAGTGTGCTGAAGAAATTCTAAAATTATGATTGGGGGGGGGGGCTGGTGTAACTGACCTAAGGTTATGGAGCTTTGAAGAAACATCGAAAAAAATTTCTTTCTTGAGAATGGCTAAGCCGATTTCAATGAAAAAATATATCATGGGTTTGAATGCCACAATATTATGAAAAAATTAATAATTTCTTTTTTCCATTCCAAACATCTAACAGACGCGATGAAGAACATCTTCCAGTTCAAGGTTCTATGTGCCAACTTGCAATTGCGAGTTCCAGTAAAATCTGTACACGTATTAATTTTTCAATTTTGATGTTCAGAAGATCGAAGAGAAACTTTTGGATTTATTTTGTTCATAATGAATTATATCAAAAAATTCATGCGGCAAAATATGCACCAAATCGTGGCATAGCCTTACTTGCACTCATCGATTTTATGAATCATTTTCCTGAAACGTAGATATTGCACCTGAAAAATAATGCAAAATTTCTGTTCGATATTGTAAAAGCTCAAACTCTGTATCTGATCAATTAACATATTTTATGTGGTTTTCTTCCTTGTTATGTTATACATTACAATACGTACAATAATGTCGCTTCACTTGTCCGACTAATTTGTAGCCGGCCTCACGACTGTACCGGCTTGAGTGCTTCTGACTCACTCACTGAGTGTCCCTTGATGCCGCACAATGGGACAAAATGACAAAAAAATGTTCAAAATACGATTCCGGCCACAATTTTCAACCGATTAATGATTTTTTTCTAAAAATTAAAGCTGACTTAATTATTAAGACATCCCTCGAGGCTGATTTAAAAAAAATATTGTTTACTTTATTCATACACAAAGTTGGCAAAAATCGTAAAGTTTAAGATATTTTTACTATCATAACACGAAATTTATTCAAAATGATAATTATTTGTGTTCAATCAATAAATAAACATGCATGAAACATAACCTAATAGTTTATTATAAATTAGTAGATTGTTATTAACAATTGTATTGTTATAAACAACTGTAGGTGATTTTTGAATGGTTTTTGATATTTAGCAAGCGATTTTCGTTTTGAATCCCATTTAAAGTAACATAAAAACACATAAAGGCAAAACGGAATATATTTCTTATTGTTATAGATAAATGCGCAGTTTGAGTTAGGTTTGAGTGTTTGAGGTACTTTTTTTTGAAGAAATACTTTGTTTGACTTGGGAGTGATACTGCAATGAAATATGTTGCAATTTCATGATAATCTTGTAATTGTTAGAAACAAATTTTATAAACAAATGCACCTTTTGAGCAATTTTCAAGAGTTCCAGTTACTTTTTCTTTAACGTACATTGTTAGTCTTTCTAGATATACTTTTGTAAATTATATTGTCATTTCATGACGAATTTCATTGTTATAAACAAATTTTATAAACAAATGCGCAGGTTGAACAATTTTTGAGTGTTTGAGGTAATTTTTTTCAAACGTGCTTTGTCGGGCTTACCAATGTAACTTAAATACAGTTCAATGTTATTATAGGATAAATATCAAAAGGATCTTAGTTTCCTTTAACTAATAGTTCCTAGGCTTGGATCAAAACTAGACCCAAAAGCTCAGGAACTATCAGTTGAAGAAAACTAAGATCCTTCTGATATTTATCCTATAATATGATCAAACTGTATTAATGTAATATTGGTAAGCCCGACAAAGCATGTTTAAGAAAAAGTACCTCACACACTCAAAAATTGCTCAAAATGTACATTTATTTATGAAATTTGTTTACAATAATCAGATTTGTCATGAAATGATAATATAATCGAGAAAAGTATCACTACCAAGACTAACAAAGTACCTTTAAAAAAATAATTGAATTCCTTGAAAATTTCTCAAAGTGTGCATTTGTTTATAAAATTTGTTTTTAAAAATCACAAAATTGTTATGAAATGATAAAATAGTTGATTGAAACATCACTGTCACGTCAGACAAAGTACATTTTAAAAAACTGCCTCAAACACTTAGAATTTGCTCAAACTGCGCATTTGTTTATAAAATTTGTTTATAACAATGACATTTGTCATGAAATGACATTATAGTTTACGGAAGTATCACTAGAAAGACTAACAAAGTACATTGAAAAAAAAGTAACTGAAACTCTTAGAAATTGCTTAAACTGTGCATTTGTTAATAACAATTCCAAAATTGTCATGGAAATGCAACATAGTTTATTTCATCCCAAATCAAACAAAGCACTTTAAAAAAAAAGTACCTCTAACACTTAAAACTTGCTCAAACTGCGGATTTGTTCATAAAATTTGATTATGACAATAAGAAGTATAATCCGTTTAATCTTCATATCTTTTTATGTTACTTTGTATTGGATTAGAAAGGAAAATCGCTTAATAAATATCCTGTTTATTTTATAGAATGTAGAAATTAAATAATGAAGTAAGGTTGTGTCTCCTACCAAATAAAACATATAATTTGTTAACACAACAATAAATATTCATTTATTTTGAAATCATAATTTGGAGAGCAAGTTTTCGCTACGAAGGCTAAAAGGTATCTGAATGGTTGAGTAGTAGGAGAAGGCATTCAAAGGTGATGAGACGCATCGAAGCTGTGACAAATTTTTCTAAATTTGCTATGATTGGTGGTGATAAATGAGTAGAGGTGGATGTCCATAGTTCGGTCAAGGTCGGAAAAGTTCCGGGAAAATGAGAGACCCTTGGTAATGTGTTCAGATGGGCCCGACGTTTTACCGTAGATTTACAAGTGCAATAGATTTAATCCTTGGCACTGTTTTGAAAGCGCGTTTGGTCAGTAAAGGTATAAACCAAGGATTATGCTGTAAAATAGAAATTTTCAAAAGTACAAATATCATTGAAATTCTATTTCTGAATTTGCTACTGAGGAACATCTGCCTAATTATGGTTGAAAAGATGAAGCAGGATCTAACCATTCTTACAGAAGGCTTGAGAAAATACAAAGTTGGAAGTAAGAATATAATTTCAAGAATATCATGAAGGTTATGAGTAGAGAACATGAAAAATTGTTACGACGTACTCGTAACATATCCAAAACCACTCAGAAATCACCTACCATTGCTTATAACGATAGAATTGTTAATTTTCAGCAAGATATCTGCTTTACATTAAGAATAAGAAGGGGCAGAAAAAACATATGGGACTATTTGTTAATCCTGACGTTATAGAATATAATTTGCATGTCATGAAAATGAATAAATAAGCTTTTAGTCATTCGAAGTAAAATTTAGAATATGGTCTATTATGTTCATTTATTTTCGAAAAATTGTCTTTGTTCAATCTTTAGTATATATTTTAAAAAGAGCTCTTCACGAGTCCAGAATTTATATACTTTAACTCCTAAATAAAATCACTTAACAGCATGTAGGTATTTTTTTTATTTAATTACTCAATCAATAAGAAAGCAAATAGTAGTTTTCCCGTCATCTCGAATATTTTTCACTATTTTTCCAGTGAAGCTTTTTCCTCAAAAAAAAAAAAATTTGTGAAATATCAAGATTAGTAAAAGAACTGAACATTTTTAGAATGATGACATTCCTTGTTACATTGGCCTTATAGAGCGTTTGCGAAGGCGTGACTATTAACGCATTTTCAAGGTTTGGCGCCAATGATAAAAGGCTTAAAAGATCTTGCTTTGTATAATATCATTTTACTTGAAACATACAGTACAGTCTAGGAGTAAATCATGAAGCAACTATGAAAAGCTTCAACATTATTGCGGTTTATGCGTATTGTTTTACTAATCTAAGAGAATATGAATGTATCGTAATTCAACCTCGAAATAAATAATGTTGGTTGAACCCCTACCCTCTCCGAATGTTTGGCGGCGGGGCCAGATGGCATCCCTGTGACTAGTCACAGAAATAATATTGGTCAAACCCCTACCCCTTTCTAACATCTCATGGCGGCGGGAGGGTAGCCGTGTGATTGGTTACAGAAATAATATTGGTCAAACCTCTACCCCTCTCAAGCATCTCGTGGGAGGCAAGAAGTCACCCCCGTCACTGGTCCTAGGAATAATGTTGGTATAACCCTTGCCCTTTTCCAACATCTCGTGGCGACGGGAGAACACCCTACTGACTGGTTACAGAAATAATACCGATCAAACCCCTGTCCTCTTCCAACGTCTCATGGAGAAAGCGGGAAAGCACCCTTGTGACTTGTCCTAGAAATAATTTTGGTCAAACCTCTGCCCTTTTCCAACATCTCATGGCGGTGGGAGGGCACCTGTGTGGCTGGTTACAAAAATAATATCGACCAAACCCCTGCCTGTTCCCAGCGTCTCATGGAGGGAGCGGGAAAGCACCCTTGTGACTGGTTATTTAAATAATGTTGGTTGAATCCATACCCTTTTCCAACCTCTGCCCTTTTCGAACATCTCGCTGTGGCGGAAGGGCACCCGTGTGACTGGTTACAGAAATAACATCGATCAAGCCACTGCCCTTTTCCGAAGTCTAATGGAGGGAGCGGAAAAGCACCCTTGTGACTGGTTGCAGAAATAATTTTAGTCAGACTCCAAACCTTTTCCAACATCTCGGGGGGACGGGAAGACACCCCTCTGACTTATCATAGAAATAATGTCGGTCAAACTCCTACCCCTTCCCAACGTCCACGCTCACCGTATTCTCATGAAAAAAAATGCGAACAGATTATTTTTCTTTTTGGAAACGTCATCTTTATCAGTTTTGACCCTGAAAATTTTATTTTCAGGTATTCGCATGACTTTAAACGTGATTCGCTTCATTTCATGTTTCGTTTTTTGTAAAAAACAGCCGGCAACATTGTTGGTTGTCGGCGCCCGCAACATCGTTCGTTGCCGGCACCGGCTGTGTAGACTCCACCTTCATATAATCACAATTTCATTTGCAAAAACATGAATGAACTGAGAACTTTCTGAACATTGTCCATAATTTCAACCTATATTTATAAGCGATTGTTAAAATAATAAACATGTCCTCCTTTATAATGAAGTATCATAAGAGAAAGAGAGAGAGAGAGACATTGCTTACAAAAGTTTAGTCGATTTCATAAAAAAGCAATGAGATGTTTGCATCAAAAAACGGCCTCACAATGTCTTGTTTACTAAATTCGTTTGGGAAAATTGTACATTGCTATCTACCATCAAAATGTCACAGTTAAGTCTCAATGGTTATACACTTTTAAATGATTATTCTGAAGAAACGAAATCTATCTAGTAAGCCTTGGCCAAATTATGCATTCTTTTATTAAATGTTTCAATAACAAGTACGAATGATTAGTTTTCAGTATAATATAGCTGCACAGTGCTACTGAGCAGATATGGTATTAGGATTAAAAAATGACAAAACAATGGATTTGTTGATTATATTTGCTTGAGCAAATACAAATTATTACCTAATAACCAAGTATCATAGTAAGACGAATTGCTAAAATATCTGCAGTTGATTTTGCAGAAGAAAACAATTTTCCTAGAAGGAAAAATGACAGTGTTATGCATTTATTTTCTAATTTTGATTAAACAAATAACATTGATTGTCTAACATCACAGAATCGCATAAAAAGATATAAACAAGATACTTGTTGTCGATCCCCTTATATAAACGAAACGAATCTATTTAATGATGACGAATTTTCGCATTTGTTTATCAAATTTTTCAAATAATTAACTAATGGTCTTCGATTTTTCGAAGTCGTATCGAAATGTTTTTTTCTTTCATATTTTCACTTTAAAATGTCCATCCGAAATAGTTATATATCGTTTTTACTAAAAAAGTAATTTTTGTTGACTCATTTGCTTATAATAATTGTAATGAATTCTTTAAGTATCTGATACAACTGTGCTTACAAAAAAGGGGTTCGTAGCCTATTAAATCTTCAATAAAAGTCATTCGAATTCCCCCCTCCGACCAACACTTATTCGCCTTTCCTTCTTCAACCATTCCTCTCCCAATCCCTCATTTCCTATTGCCACCCACACTTCTCATCGTTTCCCTCACTGCCCCTCATGATTCCATTCTTCCCGTTCCTTCCCCTCAATATCCCTCATTATCACTCACTTGCCCTAACTTCCCCTAATTTACCCTTACCTCCCCTGACTTCACCTTATTACCATATAAAGTTTTCTGTAAGTACTATAAGATTTTCTGCCCGGGCTAAGCAGCCCTAAAAATTAAACCGCATGAATCTTTTTGTCTAAATTTCTTTAAATAATTCAATTTTATCAACTTTTAGCTTAGAAAGCAATTGAATTGAAGTATTCAGCCTCCTGTTTAATATCGAAGAAGGGTACTTAGGCCAGAAATAAGAAAGCAAATAGTAGTTTTCTCGTCATCTCGAATATTTTTAAATATTTTTTCAGGAAAATTTGTTTGTCTTAGTCTCAGTTAGTTTTGGCTTAGTCGTGAATGGCACATTTTCAAGGTTCAACGCCAATGCAAAAAAGCTTAAAAGATCTCGCTTTGTATAATGATATTTTATACGAAACAGACAAAACAGTTTAGGAGCAAAGCATGAAGCAACACTACAAAGATTAAACTTTATTGCAGTTTGTGTGCATTTTTTTACTGATGTACGAAAATATGGAAGTATCAAAAATCAACTTTGAAATGAAGAAATATACTCAAGTAGAAAATATAATATTTCTTTGAAATAACGACACTGAAACCGAACGAGTTTATGCCTAACCTCAAAAGAATATGACATGATAAAATAATAAATAGTTATAATACAAATTGAAAAATAATTGCAGCTAGAACTTGCTCTTATAATTCTTATGTTTGTCAAAAGCTTGGATCCACACTTATACAATATCTTTGTATTTTCTACTAACAAAAATATTTAATATATTATTTCTTTAGTAAAAGTGATTGGATGAGTGTCAATTAACCTTCTGATTCAATAATTTAAGTGTTAAAGTCAAAATAGTCAAAATAGAAAGAATTTTATCTACATCTTCGACAATTTGTACCTACACCATATAGATAATTTAAAGATATTCAAAATCCATGAATCGGGCTCAAATGGTTTTCGAATTAATCGCAAACAATGGAGAAAAAACATTTTAAAGAGAGGTTGTTTTGAAAAACATTACGCTGAGGAAAATATTAGCTCTTTTTCACTCAAATAGGGATAATTTTTTTCGTTTTATAACAAAGAAGAAATTTGTTTTTGATTTCAAATGAAGAAGGAAATTTATTTACTTAAGGCTCTATCAGCCTTGAGGAATACATTCTCATCATAATATTCGCGCACGATTTTTGCGCTCGCCGTATCGTATACACAAATAAATAGTTATAAAGGCAATTAATAATTATCTTAATGATTTGCGTTTGGCCTTATAGAGAAATGTGTCAAGTCAATTTTATTTGACTTCTTAAAAGCGCAAATTCAACTCTTCTGACTTCTTTCTTATCCTGCGTCGTTTGGCTCAAAAATAAAAATAAAAATATGCCAATATCATTTTCCATACTCAAAATACAAACTATTCCTCCTAACAGAAAATTTTCACGAGAAAGCTTGTGCGTCTTCTTAAGAACAACAATTTTGATATCACAGCTTTTTTTCGTGTCTTGCGTTATTTGGCTCAAAATTTGAATTTTCGATTTTTTTTGAAAATTCAAAAATTTGTTACGATAATCTTGTAGGGCTTTCAGAAAGCAACGTTTTTCTACTCTTGATTTTTTTCATATGGTGCACTGTTTGGCTTGAAAATTTCATTACCTTTTCTTTTTTTTGAATTTTGAAAATGCTATAAATCTCATAATTTTTTTTTCGAAAAAAGTCATTAGGATAAATTGTTCGATTTTTTAGGTACTATGAACAGCCGTACATATAATTTTCAAATCTTGAAAAAATGGTCTCAAAAATTTTGAAAATGCTTCAATTTTTTGAATTTTTATTCAAAATGGCTGGCTAATGAAATTGACCTTCAGTTTTCGATACTCAAAGAGTGTACCAAAGGCGTGCAGCAGATTTTGTATGCTTACCCGGCTACGCCCTTTGTTTAATAAAAATTGGTCATTAAAAACTGTTCATAATGTTCTTTTTGTATTTTTTTCCATTTTTGATTTCTTTACAGAATTCTCCTGATTCTTCCAGCGCTTGCCAGTTCAGCCAATTACCATCCAATTTTTGAATTATTCTCAATGAAAAATTGTATAAAATTAAACGTATAACATATTATTAAAAATAATGTAACTCCCCTTCCCATTTTGAATAAAAAAAGATGATTGACAATAATTTCTTCTTTAAATAAATCATATTAATTGTTAAATATAAAATTAATCGAATATTATTTAATTAATTTGGTGCAAAACCGATCTATATACAAAACAAGTAGGAGCGTGCCTAGGGCGCGCGTCCTTCGGATCTCGCGCTTCGCGCTCGATAATGTATTCATTTCGCGCTACGCACTCGGTTCATGTATTTCTCCAATATTTATGCAGGAATCTTTCTAAATTGAAAGTTAAACCATTGACAAGTGTAATTTGTTATTGTGAGTTTTCTTTTATTGAACCTGCTTCAGCTTTAACAAATACATTCTCATCAAGTGTCTCAAGCTTTACAATCGAGTAAAGTCTGTCCAAGACGCAAAATGTTCTATATTTTGTTGAACTGTATCATGATAAAATTATGTTATATAAATATCTGTACCTTAGTTTGTTTAATGAATTATGTTCATTGCTTAATAAATTAGACTTGCAGATTTATTATTATTATTTTTTTTTTAAATCTTGAACTCGATAAAAGTAAAGTATAATTAATTAACGGGACTTGAGTTTTCAGTGTTAAATCATGAAGTTAAACATTTCATTGTATCTTGTGTCGTTTTCCAATTAATTATAATTTTTCATTTTCAAGAGCATATTTCCAGAGTATCATGTATCGTTTCTCCAAAAAATCACATGTCTCACTTTACTTGGTAATGTTCACGTTCAAAACAAAAACTATGCGTTGTTTTTATTATGATTTTGTGTACATTTGTGGATCTTCCTGTGATAGAGAATTTGGGTTTTGTAACGTTTCATTTGTATCTCTCATAGTCTTCCCTGGAAGTGGAATTTTTCATTTTCAATAACATTCTTCAAAATTAAATAAAAAACCACACGTCTAATTGAAAAACAGTTTTTGGTAAATTCGGCCTTGAAACAGTGAGCAAGAAGGCAATCCAATCGGATGATTTCTTCGATAGTTATCATCATCGCAGACGAAGACGACAGACAGACACCGAAGTGAAATCCACTTTTTATCAATCAGGGAGTCCGAAAACGTCGAGGTTTGATGAAATCCGCGAAATTTGATTCCACCTAAATCCAAAACCTTTTCATCGAGATGTGAATGTAATAAATAATCCAAACGTTCGATAACTTTACATGTACTTCAGTCTTGCCTAAGTGCGGCTGTTATCATTAAAGGGGAAAAAGTAAAATTTGAAAAAAAGAATTAAAATCCTAATTAATTGATTGTACCTATCTTATTAGATAGAATGCAAAAAAACATGAGGTCCCAACAAAAACATCTGCAATGGAAAAAATCTGCCGAGTACGAATACATGAATTTGTGAAATCAAAGTTGGCCAAGTAATTCGGAATAAAATATTCATAATGAAATATATAAAGAAGCTTCTCTTATCAAGAACCCTATAGGAATGTTAAAAATGAATTCCAGGAAGCTAATTTAGACATTATTAAACTTGGAGGGATTAGGATGGGATAGCATTTTATTTCTTCATGTACATCCTCATTGGACTTTTACATACATACTTTGCAATTTTTCAAAATTATTTTTTTCATACATTCGATCTCGCCAGGTTTTATAATATCTAAAATAGCATTTTGAAACTTTGATTTGAAATTACTTAGCCTACTTTGATTTCACAAATTCATGTAGTTGTAATTGGAAAATTTCTTGCATCGCAGATGTTTCTGGTGGGATGGTTATTTTCGGTGTGTGCTTTGAGTCGAATACGCGCAGCAAAAACAAGACTTATATGTTTGTCAATTTTTCTTTATTCTACATGTTCCACTGTAACTTCTAATAGAATTGGCATGTGTATAATTGTATACGCATACATTAATTTTTTTTTTATTTGGTTCGTTGATGATTTTTTTCAAGAATTCACAAGAAATTCTTTAAAGAATTTTTTTGTCGGGTTTGAAGCTTTTGATTGATAAAATAATTTTTTCGAACTGTTATCTTTAAGGATATCTATTAATGCGTCCTATGAAATATAAAAATGTCCATAAATTATCATTTCAGCTCATTAGTGAATATTTTTTCAAATAATTTTAAAGTTTTCAATTTTTTGTTAGTTTTGAAGCTATGAATTAAGGAAAAAATTTCGTAGACTGTGACATTTATGAATTTCCATAAGTGCAACGCGAGGAATATAAAAATACCAAAAATCGGGGCAAATTGCTACTCCGGGGTGAATCGCTAGACAAATTTTTAATAACCGTCAAGGGCTAAATAACTATATTTTCAAATTGACCTCAGGCTCACAAAACTACGCATTGTCTCTACCTTCTCGACTATATAAATGAATAATAATAACATATAGATATGTAAAAACTAGTAGTACTGGAAATGTCAACATCCCGCATCGATGAAAGCTTAGACTACCCATAACCCAACCTTTCATACATGTGTCTCTTGAAAAGGGAATTTCGAAGCAACAAAACTGTGTGCGTCTGAAACTCCCCGGAGAGGAATGGAATCCTTCCTAATCAGGTTTTTCCAATTTCTCGTTTTTTAGTTACTCACAAATAACCAAAATTCGAAGATTCCGTAGCAAATTGCTGCATCTGAAATAAATTTTAAAATAATTTTGAATTGATAAATTACGTCACAAAAATATACGTAGGGGAAACTATGTAGGAGTTACAATATTCGGCACACTTAGCACAACTGAACGAAATTTTGTCGAGATATTATGGGTAATAGATGTGTGAGATAAAAAAAACTGATTTTCTGTACGAGAACAAAAAATAAGACTATCTTATGTAGACAATTTTTATTATAATGATTTTTTCCTTGATACATTATTGCATTGTAACTAATTTTGGTACCTAATTAACAATGTGCAGGTACCAATCGAAGGGTTAACCCTTAATGTAATCTGGTGTACACTCTTCCATGTAAGCTTGTGTA
Source organism: Melikaiella ostensackeni (assembly GCA_032362435.1). Lineage (NCBI taxonomy): Eukaryota > Metazoa > Arthropoda > Insecta > Hymenoptera > Cynipidae > Melikaiella > Melikaiella ostensackeni. Next base: position 16,902,912 of record JAUMHM010000004.1, read on the forward strand.
ATTCCTGATAATCAAGTGCAATCTCTTGTAATCTTTTGAAATCACTTGTAATCTATGTGATTCCTTGTAATCTTTGTAATCTCTTGTAAGCTCATGTAATCTGTTGTAATCTGTGAGATTCCTTAGACTTCTGCTTGGTCGGGCATGACTTGTGGTGTTACAGCTAATCAGCTATCCTCATTTTCCCGCCAAAAATTCAAAAAGTATTCATTTTCTAGATTAAGAATAACTTTATACTTATTTGAAAGAACTTTCCTCATGTAACTACATTTAGTTTTTGGTGTTTTTTTAATTGCACAAGGGGCAAAAGAAATATTTGAAAACATGCTACTAAATATGCAAATAAAATTGGAGGTCAATTGTTTGTTCATTCATATACAAAAATTGAGAAAAAATTTTGAATATCAATTATATTTCTTCATTAATTCCCAGATTATTTCTTCAACTTTTGGCATGTATACCACAGTCTCTTATATCGTTATTAGTAATTTTATATCTCTCCTTTCAGTTGCGTTCTTTAATTTTAATCCCGTGTGATCTTGTGCAATCTCATGTAATCTTCTGAACTCCCATGTAATCTATGTAATCGCGAGAAATTCCTGTAACCTTGTGTAATTTGAAGGAAAATGGAGGAAGGAATCGATTTTTCAGATGATTCAAAATTGAAAAGAAAGATTTATTGCTATGAAATTATTCCACAATTTGGCTTTGAATTTAACGATTCTGGCCTTTCAAATGTTAATTTTTGTCAAAATTCAATATAATTTGTAGAATACTTTACAGATTTTACTGATAACTTTTTCATGTGAGAGAATCTAAACAATATTTGCTGCGTACTTAGGTAGAGAGTTGTATTAGAACTTTCTGAACTGATTTTGGGAACCTAACAAAATTGAGGAAACCGTAAAAAATTCCAAACTTCTGATTTTTTGGGTTCTAATACCCATATTGTTCTTTGAATCTTATACTCTACAATATAAATACTCTGCTGGAATTAAATTATTTACCGAAAGTCATAAATATCAACTCTAAATTCAAAAACTTTTTATATCATATTTTGACATTTGACAGCATAATTTTAATTATATGCTAAATAACAGAATGAACTTTTTTTTTCAGATATCAAAATCATTTTTCAACTGCCAGTATTTATTTGATTTCATTCATTTACTCTATTGCAATTTTTATTCAGTTAAGGCATGAAGCGTTGATGGATGCTCGAATAAAGTTATCTACAATGCAAATATTTGTTCTCATATCCTGACAATAATATTTTAAATGAGTTTTACTTACTTGCAAATAAACACGATATTGAAAAAATAATAAATTTATTATTAGTGAATTTCTTCTTATGCAGCTGAAAATGTTAGTAATACTTTTAGAAACGCTTTTTTATCTATGTAACTAATATGTACAAACACGAAGAATATAAAATCAAAGTAAAACGCCAAATCGCACAATATTTCTCTAAAAAATAGATGATCCGAAAAAACTCGCAATTTCTGAAATTTGAAAAAATAATTTTTCCCAATATTTATCATGAAATTCATATTACGCTTTCAAAAGCCAAATGTGGTATAGAGAATTCTAAATTTATGGTTAATCGTCAAGCCTTCCGAAAGATAATTTAATCGCATTATTCATATTTATATTGTATGATATAAAATTCATAGAAAAATATACTCCACAAATTATTTTAATTTTGGTCTGTATCCAAGTCTTCACTCTCACAATTTTATAAGTTCTGATGTTCCAGTACTGAAGTTTCTCGAAATTTTGGCACATCAAACATTACTCATATATAGGGTTGAAGGTACCAATTACCGAGGGTGTACCAGTTGTCGAGGATCGCCAGATATTTTTGAAGATAAATAGTGAATTTGAATAAAAATTGAAATAAAATCAATATTATAATAATGTAGGTACTCTAAACCACAAACTCTAAAGAAACTCTATATTTTTAGAAGAAATTCATTTCTGATTTAATATCTGTAATAGAGTCCCTCAAGAATTTGACGGAAAGTCGCCATTCTCTTAATATATTACGTTGATCAGATCAAAATTTTCGAATCACACATTCGTATACTTTTTGATTTGTTCTTCATATTTAAATTCCACTACAATGACTGAAAGTATAAATTGTTTTTTTAAATAAGTAAATCATTTTAAAGAAGCGCATTTATTATTTATTTAGATAGAACATCGGATATTTATAGACAACTTTTATCAAAGCTCTATTTTTCTTGGACTCAACTCGAGAAATGGTGATATCGACATTTTTTGTCTTGATTGCGAACGTGTTCTTATTAACCCATCTTAATTTTTTTTCTCCACAAAACTAAATTCATTTCAAATCAGACAGGCAACAATATCTGAAATTTTAGGGTTGATTTTCAGAAAAATACAATTTTTTTCTTTAAACCTTTCTAACTTTTGACATAATTGAGATATTTAAGTTCTCTTTGCTGACTCTGGTGGGTTTGATTGTCCTCTTTTGAAATACGCTAGAAAATTAACAAAATGTGGAAAATTAACGAGTCAGTGGCGATTTTTCTGCAAATATTTAGACGATTTCCTTAAAAACTCCACATTTTCTTTGCCTAAATTCTTTTGCTGAATTGGTAATCGAATGAGAAAGGAATCTTATAAGTTTCATACAGGCAAAACTATTTTTCTGGACAAGAGAAATTTTTTTCCAAAAATTGAATTTTCGTATGCCTTCAAATGCCTCTTACTCCTTTATAATATCTTTCATCGTTCGCAAGAATAATAAAGAAATTCAATTTCTTGAAAAAAAATTCTTGTGGCCACAAAAATGATTTGGCCTGCATAAAACTTACAGAATGTCTTCTTTATATAAGCATGAATTTTCGGTGAATATTGTATAAAATAAAGAAAGTGGGGTTTTTTTTATTACACTCGACTTTATATTGTCAGCTAAATTTTAAATACACGGAAAGTTGATTTTACGGAAAAATCCATTCTTTCATTTCATCCTATATTTTAAAAATATTCGTGCTCATCAAAGGAAGACATCCTGTAAGTTTTATGCAGGCCAAATCATTTTTGTGGCCACGATAATTTGTTTTTTCGGAATATCGAATTTTTTTCTTCGTGAACGATAAGAGATATTTCAAAAGAGTGAGAGGTATTTTTTGCGAAACTTCTTAAAACAAGCAAACTTCCTTTTTAACGTTTTTTCTACTCCGTCGCTGTTCATAAGAAATATGCGAAGACTCAATTTTTCGAAAAAAAATTTCCCCCATCCAGGAAAGTAGTTTGGCTCGCATTAAACTTACAAGATTTTTTCTTTATTCCAGTTCATAGTCACAAAAAAAATTTGAGTAAAAAAAAGGCGGAAACAATTGAACCCACCATAGTTAGGAAAGAATACTTCAATAAATAAATTAAATCAAAAGTTAGAAAGGTTCAAAGAAAAGAATTCGTATTTTTCTGAAAATGAACCGTAGACTTTCCAAAACTCATAACTTCTCGAAAATGATTGAAACTTCTTCCGCTTAGAGCGATTATTTAAACGAATCGTGGAAAAAATTCACTTTTAATTACCTATTTGACCACGATCTTGCCAATCATGATAAAAAAATTTGTCAATATGTAAATTACTAGCCGAAAATTAAGTTAACGGTACGAATCTCGAATCAATAATTTGGAGGAATGCCGTCAACTCGAATAAAAACAATATTGATTATTGATTAGTATTGTAATTCGATTCATATTGAGTTGTTTCCTAATGATTTAATTCATTATTACTCTATATACTGTTTAATGATTAACGTTAAGTGATGTTTAATTATTTTGAAATAATATTTCTAATTAGATGCTTGGAATATTTGGAAACGAATAATAATAATATCAATATAGTGAAACTATTATCACTGATTGTTTTCATAATTTTATTAATTATAATTCAAATTAATATTAATATTTATCATCAAGTTATTCACTAGTTCAATTAAATGTTAGAAAAAATATATTAACAATAATCAAATTGGAAACGTTTCAAACTTGAAGCCAAGAATGTATTTTCATTTAAACAGTGTCAATAATTTTTTTTCTTTTAATTCTGAAATTTATATTTTTCCATTACATTACTTTGTTGTTGAAAAGACAAAACGATGGTATAAAATTATTTGGCAAACCTCGGTAATATAATAAATATTTGGAAACAATTATAATTGAGTATGTTGAATGTTGATTGTTAATTGTTCTAGTATATTTCAGCTCAAGAAAAGAAATGTGAATATTTAAATGCATGTTTCAATTTATTAAAATTACAGAAAATCTAAACGAGTGCTTACATTTCAAGTAAATGAATTCCTTTTCAAAATATATTTGCTACAAAACCAGAATTTTTTAATTCAGTAACTTTTCAATCTGAACAAGCTTAAAACTAAATAAATCTAAATAAATTCCTCATTATTCCATAGATGTTTTAGCAGTTTTTTAATGACAAGTAAACATTTTTAATATTTATTTTTAAATTATTAATTTATATTAATCTAGTTACGACGTTTGTCGAAATGAAAACATTTTTCTCGCTCTTCAATATGACAGAAGAACGCCGTTAACTCGTTACGGTGCTTTTCTAAATTATTGTAGCGTCAGAAACCATCAAATGATTTAGATAATGCCGTTATCTCGGAGTTGACGGTATTCTTGTGAATTTTCCTGTGACGTATTCGGCCGTCTGTTTTCTCATTCGCAAAGTTACGATTCACTTTCTCGAGCTAACGGTACTTTTAATTTTCGTCAATAAGTTGACAGTGTTTCTTGATGATTATGCAATACATTTTTCTAATAGTCCAATTCGTGAGGAATGTTGATGTTCGTTATTGGCTTTAGGGTCAGGTGAAATTGAATACAAATTAAATTGTTTCAAAC
>JAUMHM010000004.1:16925299-16936068 GCA_032362435.1 Melikaiella ostensackeni
TCGTCTCCGATGACGTCTTTGTCGAGAAAAATACATTGGGATATTTCTTCTTCATTCAGTGTCTCGTCTGTGTCCTTTTCTACTAATTTTGTGAAGTCCACATCGGCTTCAGTATCATCATCCTCAGGATCTGTACAAAAGTTATATGTATCAATAATCAATATAATAATCCGATCCATCGTTCAGAGGTGTTATATTCAGATCGATGTGAACATTATCTTGAATAGTCTCATCTGGAATATTCGCTTCTGCCTCGGTTATCCGTTATCATGCAACTTTGTAATTATGTCACGCAAGATGTCCTTGGGCATGGCTTTGTCATAGTCGTAATAGAGAACTTGCCTCCAATTTTGTGTCTTACACTCAATTTTTCTCCTTTCTTTTTCATAATCTTCAAAACATGTTCTAACACACCTGGTTCGACGTCGAAGGTGTCCATCCATCTCCTCAAGGAGGACAATCCGGGTGGAGGAAGCTTTATAATCTTCCTCAAGTACTCGTATGCCTTGGAGCCATTAGCATACAAGGAAATAGCACTCGCGACGTCCTCGTGGTTCCACCTTGCTTGTTTTCTAGGATGCAATAACATTTTCATTTGTCCCGGAGTAAAGATACCTTGTATTTTCTGCATTATCTCCCTCTTTTCTCTACAAACAAAATTTAATTTGTTTTCGGCATACTCCATTCTTTGTTTATATATATGACATCTTTGTTTCCATGCAATTTCACTATCCCTCAGTTTGAAAATTCTCAGAAGAAAAGCTTCACATTGCTCTCTGTGCTTTTTGTCCATTTCAAAGTTCTTTCTTTTCTCTGCTTCGACACGCTGTTTTTCTGTTTCGACATCTTTCTGCAGCTGCTGCATTTGTTCAGACCATGCTTGTTTTATCTGCAACAATTTCTCGACGTATACTTTTTTTTCTTCTTCCGAGGTGAAATTGCAATTTGGCAATGAAGAAAACTTATCATTTATGATTTCGCTACTTGATTCTACGGAACCATCACTTGCAGAATCTTTAGTAGCACTCGAACTTGCAGGCACATTGTTACTACTATCAGCTGCAGATTCATTATTAGTACTGTCACCTGTTGAAATGTCGTTTGCAACTGCATGCACAGTTCTTTCATCAGAATCGACTGGGACTAAACCTTCTTCTACTACAGATTTTTCATTCGTGGGGGGTTAATTCTCAGTAGAAATTGCGTTAGAATGAAGTTGTGTTAATTTCCTGGATGTTCTATTCAATAATTTGTCCATGAATTCCGCAGTTGCACTTCTTGCTTTGAAACATTCGGGCGAGAAATGATCAGAACATATTGTTTCTGGAATATATTACGAAATACATTAATAATACATAAAGGAGCAGAAAATGAAGGTTCAAGTAAAACAATAACTTTGATAAACTTTCATGAAAATTATTTTTATGCTCTTAGAGTAACCGGTGCAATTGTAACGGTACTTTAAATAAAATGGACAGATGGGTCAACTATGTACTTTGTAAGATATGGTAACCCATGTGGAAAAAAATCGTGGCAGTCTTGAATCATACTGAAGCCAGCATGCAATACTAGCCTGGCGCTATCCTGGTGCTGTCCAGTTTTACTACGTGTTTCACTTAAAGCGTTCTGCCGTCAAGTCCCAGCCTTGGCGCTGTCTAGGAGTTTGCTGCGGATTTGAATATATGAAGACTGTCCAGATCTGAACTAGTTTCTAGTCAGAATCGCGATTTCCACATAATTGCATTAATGCTCAAATAATAATTAAATGCACTGTATTACCTTTCGAAGATAATAAACAATAATTATTCAACGTGATTGAAATCTTAGTATACGAGCTGTATTCTTGACAACGATTTCTATTTAACGAATGTTTAAAAAACGTCTGCTTTAAATTGAATCATATAGTACAGTTCGAATAAATTTTTATTAATTATAATATGTATAATGAATGTATGTATTACGTTTATAATATTCCAGAAAATCAAATTTTAACATAAATGACTTATTTCATTTATTTTAATTGTTTCTAAAATGCGTTAAATGCCAATTTAGCCACTGGACAGTCAGTCTGTGGCGCGCCAGTGTACACTCAAGGTGAACTAGACAGAAACAGTACAGCCCCACGAATTTCTTCCACGCCTACTTTATAGCTTGGAACAAACATTTGTTTAGAATGTGAAACAGAGTTTTTATCGAGTCCACGGGGTACTATAAACATTTCGTGACTTTAAACATTTTGAAATATTTTAAACGTTTTAAATAGTTTTAAAGGACTTGAAAAAGATTTCGGGAATATTTCAAATATTTCAAAGATGTGAAAAATTCCCTAAATATTTTAGGAGATTTTAAAAAATTTCACAAAGATTTAAAGGATTTCACAAAGTTGTGTACATCAGATTTTCAAGATTTCAAACGATTTTAGAAGATTTAAAAAAGATTTAAAGATATTTCAAATATTTCAAATGGTTCAAAAAAACTTGATAAAGATTCTACATTTTTTTTAAATTGAAAAAAATTTAAAAACATTTGAAAAGATTTGAGAACATTTAAAAAGACTTCAAGGATTTCGAGGATAACACAAGGATTCAAAGATTTCAAAAGGTTTCGAATTATTTAGGATGATTTTAAATGGTTTCACAAACATTTTAAAATATTTCAAAGATTTGAGTTGGTTTCAAAAGACTTCAGGAAGATTTTTAATTTTTCAAAACATTTCAAAAGATTTTAATCATATTTAAAAAAAAATTTAAGATTCAAAATGATTTAAAATCATTTTAGAAGATTTAAAAAGGTTTCAAGTATTTCGAAAATTACGCAAGGATTGGAAGGACTTCACGAATACGTGTACATCGGATTTGAAAAATTTCAAAAGATTTCAAAATATTTCTAAATTACGCAAGGATTCAAAGGAGTTCACGAATACGTGTACATCAGATTTTAAAAATTTCTAAAGATTTCAAAATATTTCAAAATGTTTCAAATTATTGCGAAAGATTTTAAAACATTCCACTTTGATCTCAAATATTTCAAAAGATTTTACAAAGATTTCAAAGATCTCACAAAGGTTTCATTAATTTCAAACATTTCAGAAAGATTCAAAAGATTTTACAAAAGCGTTGTGCATCAGATTTCAAATATTTAAAAGCTTTCAAAAGATTTGTGAAGATTTCTAAAGATTTGAAACGAGTTCAAAAGGTTCCAGTAATATTTCACAAGGCTTCAAAATATTTCAAGGATTTTCAAGATTTTGCAATGATTTCAAAGATTTCAAGTGATCTCACGAAGATTTCAAGCATTTTAAAAATTTCAAAATTAATAACCTTAAAATCTGTCAGTGACTTGCATATTCTATTTTGAAATTCGATCATCAGAAGGGGTCAAGTTAAAATTTGGACAATATTATCGAATTCTGAAGTAACCTATAATGTAGCACTTTCAGTAGTTCTAAAAAGTCAATAATTTTTTCATAATGTCTATTACCGAATTAATCAATAAAATGCAACAGTACGGAAATTATTGGTCAGTAAGGCATGCAACAGCTAATATTTTTTTAATGTATAGCAAACGGTCATTTCACTTATTTGTTTACAAAAAAGGAAACCTCGAAAAACTTGATTTATTCACCTGCAAAACTTGCAAAAGACTTTGGATAGCGATTAGAAATCTAATTTTCGATTTCAAGAAAAATATTCAAACTTCCTCCCGAGTTATGGGGAAGTAGATTAAAATAAAAAATGTTTCTTCCGAAAACCTTTTTCCATGGCTTGCGAAAAAAATTGAATTTGTACATAAAATAAACATTAAAAACGAAGTGGAACTTGAATAATATGTCGAAAGCATTAATGGGATTGGAGTTTTTGTGCATCTGAAGTATGCAACCATCGCCTTAAATAAAATAACAATCTATCGCCTGACCCTTTACGCATATAATGTAAGGCTGAACGGCCTCTTTTTTCTTCTTTCGCACTTCCCGAATAAAACTTTCAGTGTTCGACCCTTCCGGTAGTACGCGAAGAAGATCTGAGTTTGGAATGGTACTCTTTAGTCGATGATTTTTGTCCATTCCTTATATATTCGTACCAAGATTAATTTCTGCGTCCTGTAAATCATCCACCTTTTTCGTATTGCTGGACGAAGTACCCTTATTTGACTTTGATTTCATGTCTCTTTTGCTCGTAGAAAAATTTGTATTGGGCAAAATTTCTGGCAACATAATGAGTACCCTTAGACTGTCTGTAACAGTAAGATAATAATTTGTGAGTTAGAAAGCAAATATTATTCGAAAGCAGCAGAAAGCATAAAAACCTACCGTCTTTTGTTATAATTGGCGCTCGTTCAAAAAGAACCATTTCGTGAGTTTTGCAGTAGTTATTAATTAGGGGAGCAAAAACTGTAGAAAATGTCCCCAAGAAATCTTCTCCATCTAATTTGGAATCTTTAGATCTCATCATAGCCTCGTATTTCAACTCGATCTGTCAGTATTATAAAAGTAAACCCATTTGAAATTGTATATAGGTATATATAGGGGAAAAGTTATTGGTAAGATTGATAGACTATTTAGAGGAACTTTGAAATTAAAAAATGCGAAGAAAATCACAACTGACCATATAACCATCGAAATCCAGCAAGCGAGGATACACATCGACAATTTCCGATATGGAAGGACCTTTCTTATTAATCCAAGATCGCCTGTTATTAAAAGTTTCCATTAAACATTCCAGGATTGTCTTTTTCCCTGGCCTTCTCTAGGGAGCGTCAACTTCATTGTTGAAATCTATGTAACGTGAATGGCGATTAGTTTTTGATCATACAATGTTATTTTAAAATTATTTATCGTAATTTAAACTTGTTTCCATGCCATTATATTCTTTGATTCTTACCTTCTTTTGTAAATCTTCAGCTGAAAAGAGTGGAGCATGAGCCGATAGAGTAGTAGGAGTTATCCTGGGTTTCAAATTTCTATATTTTTTTTTCGTCTTTTGGCAACTGCTTACGAGAATTTGTCACCCTAAACTCAATAAATCCGATCCTGGTTCTTCTATCGAAGTAGTGTTCCTACAAATACAATATTTGTGAGGAACAAAAATCAAAATAATATAAAATAAAAAGGGTTACTACAAAATTCAAGTTGCGAAATTCCCTGAATTTATCCTGACCAATTTTTCATTTTCTCTTACCGTTCTGAATGATTAATCTCGAAAAATAAAAAGAATTCTTAACGAAAAGTGAATTCGCAACCCAATAAGACAAATCTTCCATAAAATGGTTGAATTTTTTTCCAAAGAGAATGTATTTTAGCAAAATTTTTGAATTTTCAACAAAATGATAAAATTAACTTAAGTTTCAATTCATCGAAAATTCCCTAACTATGTCAGGTTTTCCTTGACAATCCCTGGTTTTTTGGAATTCCCTGACCTGCAGCAACCCCACATGAAGCAATATACCACCCCTTCGAAAGTATGGAAAACAATCGAACTCACGCATCCAAATTCACTGGTTTCATCCTTCAAGGTGGGAAACTCCTGAACTATACTTTTGGCCAAAGCCCACTTTGCTTCATCAGGAGGATAGCTAAAATTAAAAGAAAATGTTTCAAGTAAGATAACAAAGCAATAGCGTATGATATGAGATGTCTCACTTACTGTGAATTGTGAAATTTGACTATTTCAGCTACTAAAATTCTGATGAAAGGTCTCCTATCTTTTTCTGTAAACGAGTCGTCCCTCAACTTATCGATGTAATCTTGTCCTTGAACACTCTTTTGCAGGATGGCTCGAACGGATGGGAGTTCCTGAAATATTTTGAATATGAATGGCATTCACCTAAAATTATTACATTTCAATAAGAAAACCCTACCGAAAATTTTGTCCGTGAACTAGATGAAACAGCTTTTGGTTGATGATGTACATTTTTCTCACAAACAGCTTCTATTTCGTCAGTCGTTGCGATCAAATTTTCTTGCAGCACAGGTACGTGATTTGAGATCAAGTTGGTAACTTCTTTTAGGTATCCTGAGTCTTCAACTTCCAACTCCCTTTATAACGAAATGTAAACAGGATTTAGGCACAAACACAAACTATTAATAAATAATAATTATAGGAGTATATATATATTCAGACGGTAAACACTTACAGCTATTTTAATAAGCTTATTATTTTGAATAACATTTGCAAGTTTTCTTTTTGGACCTATCTTCAATCCCATGCCTTTCAAGTCTTCATCGTTTAACTGGAAGAACACTGAACCATCAATCCCTTCTTCTGTAAAATTAATTCTATTTGTTTAATATATGTTGGGCGATTTTTTAAAAGTAAAGCTTGAAAGTGAGCATCCACAGCATACAGAATTAAACATGAAATTTCCACATATGTATAACGAAACTACATTTCTTTTTCGAGGAGGAGCACATGCAAGCAAGACATCTAATTGTATGACGACTCTTATAACAGGGTGACAATCCATTAACAATTATACAACCTCGCGGGACCATTTATCGGATTTCACGAGAAAATGCACGAAAATACGTTAAGCAAAACAAAATATCCCTAATGTCTTTTTGTATGGACGATTTTAATAGTTTTAGAAAGTTTTAAAATAATGCTTACTGTATTATATATTTATAGTAGAATGTGACGTAGGTTAATGAATAGTTCATTAGTGGTACTGAGTGTCCAGGTAGAGTATGGTCGATAATAGGCAAGCTCTTCGGTACAGAGGAACTTCACATCAGCATTATTTTTGTCTTCACATTCGATGCAGAAGGCATCTCAATCTACATCTAAGTGTTTTGTGGTGTAAGCAATTGTTCGAAGGTAGACTTGGGATTCTGGTACGATAATAATCTCAGAAATCTTGCCAAATAGTGGGAGATTAATATCGTTTTGTTGTTTTGCATCAAGACAAACAAACGATCCGATTGAATATTTGGCACCAATAACTCGTACGGATTTGGTCTTGAAAACAATATCATTATCGAAATAACCTATACCTCTCAATTCGCCCTCGCTGATCGTGAACTCGTTTGGTGTATTTCTACCTCCTTGACTTTTAACAGAATAAACTTTTAAATCTCCGGCTCTCTACATGACGCTTTGTATACTTTGGCATATTCTTATAAGTGTCTTTGGAGAATTCTTAAAGTTGTGTACTATCTGAGCCCGTTGTTTCATTGGGCCGTGCTTCCGCTCGAAACCCATGCACCTAAATTTTACTAGAGGCCCAGACCATGTAATACAATCCGGGTAATGTGCCATGTGATAGAATTTATTAATGAGATTTTTATTCGGAAAAAGTTCCTTGAAGTGATCAATAAATTCCATAATGAGTGCCCTCAGGTACGGCATTATGCTTTTCGTCAATTTTGAAGCGAAAATAATCTCCATTATACGCAAGAGAAGGAGAATAAGATTCATATGCTCGTCTTCTTTAGGAATCTTCGCAGCCGCAAGAAATGGAAAAACCCTAAGAAGACACCATATTTGCATAGCCTTCTGGCTCAAAGAATTATCTTCAATATTTCGAAGGTTAGCGGCGGTAAAATTCGAAGATGGTTTATTTTTTCTCTCCATCAAACCGTATTGAAAAGCCAAAATCTGTCCATTTAGGTAATCCACTGTAAATAAACGACGCACAAATATAAAATTGTTCAAGACTAATTTCAAACACATAGGTCCTGTTCCCAGAAGCACGTCGTGCATAATATCGAAAATTTTGTTTCTTGCGATGTGATAATATTTTGAGGCATTTAACGGGCATTCGCCGCGAAGTCCTGTTAAAGTTTCAGCATGACGGATAGCGACCTCCGTAGGGTCAGCGTTCCTCAACGTCCGTAGATGATCAGCAAACACTCTTTCAGCTCGTTCTTCAGAGGGTTTTAAATTTATCTCCAGCAGATCTTGTCCGGTAATTGAGCATAGTCTGCAAAAACGAGTAGCTGATGGTCCAAGTAGACCAAATACTTCATGCACCGCTAAGCCATCCCCACAAAAAGCTGCAATACTTGCACGAAGTGTGAAATCTTGATCTTTTATTTGTATCAATACTCCTTCGTTGCTCTCTAGTCTTTGTAGATCCTCCATAAATCTTTCTAAAATACGATGAACGCCATATTTCTTGATATCTGCAGAATAACATAGGCACAGCACATGAATGCCACCAAGCTTGGACTTCAGATGCCCCGGAATATTGTCTACAATGTAGTAGAAAACTTCAAGCTTATTTGGCCCTGTTTTCGACCCAAGTCCATCCACAATTTCCAAATCATCGTAATAGAGTATTAGTCTTAAAGCATACTTACGCAGTTGAAAGAATCGATGACTTTTGAACCAATCGTCATCAATGAATGATGCAAGAACTCCTTCTTCTTCTTCAGACAAAATTGCTTCGCTTACTTCTCTATTAAATAAAACTGTAGTCAGCACATCTATAATTGGAATATATTGATAAGTTTCATCCACTCGTCGCTGAATGTAAGTTCCTGATTTGCCTTCGAAAACATCGTCGATTCGGTAACCAAGTGGCTCTTCCCTTACATCAATATATCCACAATTTTCTTTCAGAACTTCAATTTGTTGCGGCAGTGAGCTTACATTCTCGAATGGACTGCTGTCAAATTCAAATTTGTTTACTAACTCCTTTGCCGGTTCATCATCATTCATATTTGCTTGCTCAACAAATTTTTGAACGTGATATTTTAAATAATTAACTGTGTCGAAGAATACTTCTTCGAATTCATCGATGATTTCGCTCACTAAAGTTCCTGTTACAGAGCTTTTCGTACGTAATCTAGATATCATACGTACGATAGATAAACGGATAATAAACTTAGCGTACTCCTCATTAATATTGCGATTCAGGCTCGGGAATCCTGAGTTCTGGATGATTGTGCTCTGCTGCATCTTTAGGTACATCAGCATGTTGAAGTGGTACTTCGAAATTCCTTTCATTGAGATGGTGACGTTTTATGTGTTTTCTCAGTGAATCGAAAAGTGAAAAACGCCTATGGCATCTTTCTTGAACGCAGTGAAATCCGGACTGTCCATATCCTCTATTTATGGTTAGTCCATGATTGAACTCAAGATGATAAACCAATCCATTTAACCCATTGTAAACAATCTGGTTGCACACGTAGCAGTTTAAACGATCCATTGTATTTGTATAATGACTGAGAAGAAGTTGAAATTGATTAAACAATTTTTACTTTAGAACAGGTTTCATTGCATTCGTCAAACATTTTCTTTGACTTGAAGATCAAATAAGTTCACATTATATTTGAAAGAAGTCAATATGTCTCTAATAATTAAAAAAAAGTGCATTTTTCTATTCTTTAAAAAAGTATTATTGAACGATAGATTCAATAATAATGCAAATAACGTATTTTTAAATATTTACAAACTGGAACATGTGAATTTTAATACTTTCACAACATGTACGCTAATAACCGATAGTAATATATTTTTTTAACTTACTCGGATTGTTCTAAAAATTTTTTTCTCCAGATTAAATCAAAAATCGACATTTTGTTCAAATTTCGAAAAATGTTTTCTCATTTTAAATGATTTCTGACACGTTTTCAAAACTTCTGAATGTTACCGGGTTCCCCACTCCAGCGACCACCCCGCAAATGGCCTCGCGAATGTTAACATCGACATTCGGTGTCAAAACCCTGATAAGAGCGTTCTAAAAATTTGTTATTGATAATGTTCTCATACCTATCAAAATTCTTGCGGAATCTTCATCTAATAAGACATTCTGCCCTTGCGCAACTCCTTTGCCAACTCTTTTGGGGTGAGCTTTCCAGCCTCGTCGAACCATCCTGACATTTTCACTAGAAAAATATACTGCCGTGATTTGGAAAAACACCATTAACTGAAAAAAAATCAAAAAATGAATTTTCTTATATAGCTGCAATCGTGAACAAAAGATACACCTAATTATTCGAATAATTTGCTTCAATTATTAATAACTTCGAAATCTTCAAAACTGCGCTTAATATTTTTAAAAACTATCAAAATTACATACCTTCAAAATATGAATCTTAAAAATTGAATAAATTTCAGTTTTAAATCCTCAATATTGCAGAACTTTAAATTGCAAATGTTTTAAAATTGAGAACATTTAAACTACGAATCGTTGAGATTGAAGATTTTGAATGGTAAATCTTAAAAATTGTAGAACATGTAATTGTACATCTTTGAAATTGAAGAATTTTTAAAATTTAAAATTAAAAATTATGAGACTTTTAACTTTTACAATAAAAAATGCTGTCATTTGAATGTGTACATTTCAAATTTTATCAATTTGGAAGACTCATAAATGAAAGCTCTTGACTTTTGATCTTTAAAATCATGAAAACTCAAGAATTGTTATTTATACATGTTAAAAAATGAAAGAGTTTTCAATTGTGAATCTTCAAAATTAAAGAGTTTTAAATCGCAAATAGTTAACATTGAAGAATTTTCCATTGTTAGTCTTCAAAATTTAACTATTAAAGATAAAATATTCCAATTTAAATATACCTTCGAAATATAATTCTTAAAAATTGAATTATTTTTTATTCTGCAGTCAGTAGGGCATTAAAATAAATGGAGAGGCTAGAAATATCTTTTGGTAAAACGTCTTTATTCTATAAGTGTCGGATGATTACTAAACGCAACTCTGTGATGTACATGGTGTCGGGTCCCAGAATGCCTTCACCCCCTCTTCTCATTCTTACCCTGGGTGGACAATGGTCATTGACGTCACAACCCTCAGAGAGGTGCACACAGCTG
>JAUMHM010000004.1:16945695-16956105 GCA_032362435.1 Melikaiella ostensackeni
TTGAAAGATTTTTAAATTGATTGGATTTGGTCAGCAGGAGCAGCAGCGACAATATCGTCTACATAGCGGAAGTAGAAAGGAAGGGAGGCTAAGGTATTGGAAGGGAGGCTAAGCAACTTTTTTCCAAATAATCCATGACAATATCTGATAAGATGGGAGAGAGTGGAGAACCCATGGAAAATCTTGATTTTTGTTTGTATGATGCTCCTTTAAAATTTAAAGAGGAATTACTCGCACAAGTTCGTAATCCTTTTAGAAACTGTGTAATTGGCATTTTTGCATTATTTTGGATCTGTGGCCATCCTGCTTTTACCGCAACAATCGCAAGACCAATAGGGACATTTGTGAATAAAGAGACAGCATCTAATGAAAATAGTTTGTATCCTGGTAGAATTATTACGTTTTTAATTTTATTGATGATCTCGAAACTGTTTTTTACTCTTGAAATTGGAGGTGTCATATTGTCAACTATTATTGACTAGTAAGAGGACGCGATATTGTAGGTTGGACTGCCTATGAATGAAACAATTAGTCTGAGCTGCTTTAGTTCTTTCTGGATTTTTCTTAGTCCATAACATCTGGAAGGATTTGGGTTATCAGATTCTAAAGTGACTGCTGTAGATTTGCTTATATTATCCATTTCATTCCAATATTTAACTAGTTCATTAACTTTGGTTTGGGTTCCATATGTAGGGTCTTTGGGTAATAGTTTATGAATTTTTGTGTCTGACAATATAAGAGTTAAATCTGTCTCGTACTCATCTTTGTTCATAGCTACCGAAATGTTACCTTTATCAGATTTAATGATCAAAATATTAGGATTGTTTTTCAAGAATAGTTTAGTGAGTTTGATGTCTTGGTGTACTTGTTTCTGAAAGTCATTCATGGGCTTTTTGTGCAAATGTCGCTGTTGGGTGAAATTGTTAATACAGTTTACGAATTTCAATCTGGCTTCATTTTGGTCTGTTTTTTGAATGTTTTTTATGTTAGATTCAAAATCGGCAATAAGATGTTTGATCGGTAATTTGTAAATGGGGATTGGCAAACCAAACTTCTATCCCAAACCGGCCGTTCTTATCACAAATTTAGGAATTTGTGCATTAGTTAAATTGACAAACTTGTTTTTTTCTTCAATCAAATTGTTGCAATTAATATTTGAGTCATTTGTGTTCCTTTCTAGATCGTTATGTTGTGACTGATAATTAAGAGAATGATTGTTACTTTTTTTAAGTAGCTTATCAAATTCGGATTTACGGATTTGTTTGTGTGATTCGAAAACTGTTTTTGCTTTTTTTGATTCAAATTCAAAAAAAGGTTCAAATTTATTACGTGTGAGATTTTTTTCTATAATTTGACGTAATTCGTCTAATTGACATTTTAATTTGTGTACAAAGATGCAAATGTCTCTTATCTCATCATTTCCTGACCCTAAAGCCAATAACGAGCAACAACATTCCTTACGAATTATTTTTAACGTTTTAAATTTTAAAAGGTCTGCTGAATATTTTCCTGCAATATAATTCTCATGCTATATACAAAAGAAGATGAGAAACCCCAAGAGTGGTGAAAAATTACACTTTTTGTAGAAATTCCGATACATTTGACATGTAGAACTTATTCTTATGGATTTATTCGACAGGAAGTGGGTGTTTGCAAAGTTTGGTGATGCATGAAGTTCAGGAGTTTCAGGAACTTGATTTTGTCGTCGAATCGGAGAAAAAAATGGCAACGATTTCCGGTAGTATATCACCGGCATGGAGATAATCTCACTCCATTAAACAATGTCGTCGTTGGTTAATCGGCCGTTAAGGAAGAAAAGGCCAGGCCCTTGTGCAAAGAACCTTAGTCGTACAATTAAGAGGCTACCTCCAAAACGTATAAATAATTTCTCCCTTCGACCGATGCCTTCTACTCTCTTACTTATCTTTTATATCATGAAAAATTCTTCAAGAGATATTCAAAATAATTTAATAAATAAAAAAGTTCTTTTGAAAGGACCCCGCACAGAATGTATGGAAAAGGTCTTTCAATATAAGTTCGGTCAGGGTCGGTTTACTGATGCTTCAGGTGATGCTTATCAGAAGTCGTAATGAGAAAATTTCATCGAAAGGCTTTTTTCATACATTTTGTGCGGGGTTCTTTAGAAAATTTTGATGCTGAATGTTTACTAAATAATTTTTGACAGGGAAACCAACTGAAGATCAATCATAATAATTGACAACTGCAGACTTCATACCTCAAGATACTCTCAAAACAGGGGAAATAGGCTGTTTCACGAAAATAGGGGAATGATAGAGGATTGGATTCGTTCAAATAAAATTGATGCAGGTTACATATTCCTAAGATTTCAAGTTGAAACATATTGCAATTTTAACGAAATAATTGAATTTTCAAGCAAATAGTTGAAGTTTCCACTAAAAAGACCAAATTTCAACAAAAATTGGAACAGTTAAACTTTCAGTTGAAATAATTAATTTTCATTTAAAAAAATTAATTTTCACCCAAAATGAATAAATTTTCAACCAAGAAGTTTATTTTTTTTACAAAAAAGACGAATTTTCAACAAAATACATGAATTTTCAGCCAAATAGTTCAATTTTCGAAAAAAGAGATAAATTTTCAATCGAAAAATAGATTTTTAAGAAAGTTGTTCAACTTTCAACCAAGTAGTTCAACTTTCAACCAAGTAATTCAACTTTCAATGAAGTAGTTGAATTTTCAGCCAATATAGATGAGTTCTGTACAAGAAAAACAGTCAACAAAACAGTTGAGTCCTCAACCAAAAAATATTAAATTTCAACCAAACAGTTGAATTTTCTACGAAACTGTTCAAATTTCAAGCCAAGAAAGACGAATTTTCAACAAAATACATGAATTTCCAAGGAAATAATTGAAGTTTCGACTTAAAAAAATCAATTTCCAAAAAAAAATTAATAATAGTTAAATTTTCAGTTGAAAAAATTAGTTTTCATTAAAAACTGAATTTTCAATCCAAAAAACTGAATTTTTCAAAAAAGAGGATTAATTTTCTACCAAAAGAGATGAATTTTCAAGAAATACATGAATTTTTAGACAAATAATTAAATTGTCAACCAAAGAGATACATCTTCAATAAAAAAAAAATAAATTTCTTACAAAGTTGTTTAACTTTCAACCAAGTATTTCAACCTCAAACGAAATAGTTGAATTTTCAGCCAATAAAGATGAATTCTAGAAAAAATATAATAGTTGATAATTCAACCAGAAAAAGATTTTAATTTTCAATCAAAATCAATTGAATTAAACCAAGAAAGACGAATTGTCAACAGCTGAATTCTCAAACAAAAAACATTAATTTTCAACAAACAGTTGCATTTTTAACCAAAGAGATGAGTTTTCAAACAAAGAAAAGAAATTCGCAGTTAATAAAGATTTTTCAGTTAAAACAGAAAAAAAAATTTAACAGAATATGAAATTTTCAAGGCCAAATAGGCAAATTTTTTACAAAACAATTGAATTTTCAACCCAAAGAAATAAATCCAAATTCAAAATGAAAGTAAAACCCAGGACTTTCTGTGGTTACATTGGGTAATTGAATGAGTATTAATATCAAACTCACTGTTGTTTTATCGTTGAATAAATATCATTTTGAGTGAAAGAGCTTTAATTTACTGGATTGAAATGATTCAATTAATGGGAGAATATCTCTCACAGGTAGATAATTCATTGATAAAGCGCAATTCTTAAATGGTCCTCATGCGACTATTCATTCAAGCGCATCATATTATGAATACACTGGAACCTCCATTTAACAGCACTCTCGGCTATGGCCTACGAAGGCTGTGAATCTCTTCTAAGAATTTCTATATCGTAAACAGACAGGACCGTATGAACCATTTCCAGTAGAAATACATTATATTAATTTAATTTATTGAGAAAAAAGCTCACAGGACTAAAAAGCACCTTTATTTTTAATTAACTGTATTTTGTAAAAATGCAGATTTTTAATAATCATGAAGGATGGACCTTTTTCAATAATAAGGCCTAATTAATGAAACGAGAATTTTCCGCGTGTATTTGAACATAAATGCGAAATATGCACATGAGAGTTCGAACTGCCCAATTTGTGGCTACGGAACTGCTGAACTCCGCTGAGCTCACAGCACCTCTCTCTCGTGCCCTTGGACCCCTTCATCAACGAATGAGAGCCGGCATAAATTCTGAGTACACGGTATATGGAGTGCCGTTAAATGGAGGTTCCAGTGTACTTTTTTTTTCATTTTCATTTTTGTGCTTCATTTAATCTGTGGCGACGAGTTTCGTGTGGAATGGCAATGTAATTACAATATTACTTGCTGAGGCGATAACCACCCTCCATTGTGGTCTTTCTGTTCACCATAATATTAATTAGCGTTCCCTTCTTTTTCCTACGCTGCCTCTCTAAAATCATTTAATACACTCGCTTGCTCCTGAAGTCTCAGAATTTTTTTTTCAGTAACAAAAAAAAATATACATCAGAAAGTAAGCAGCTGAAATCAGAACATGAATTGAAATTATGATATCTAGAGTTTGGAGTATTTTATAGAATAAACATATTTTGTTGTGAGTATTATTAATAAGCATAATACTGTTGAGAATATAAGTTGAAAGAACCAGAGAAACGTTTTTTACATCGAATCAGCAATTTGCATTTCTCTTTAAAAAAAAGTATGTTGAAACAGGTAGTAAATAACAAAAACAATATGCGCAGAGCCGCATATGGAAAGTCCGATACCACTAATGGCTACCATGTACAATGAAAAATAGACACTAATTATTGCGGGGCGAATGCAGATACCACAAAGGGTTAATGCTCTTTATCTTTGTGGTCATTGCAGTAAAAAGTGTTTGAGTTTCAGTAGCGAAGCTCATTTCATCTTTTCGATCTCGGACAAAACAATTTCATGTGCTTGAAGTTCTGAACGTTCAAATGAACGAAATTTTGTATTGATAGCTTTTCAAAGTAGAAACAGTGAAAAAGTAGTAGTTCATTATATTGAAAGTAATACAGTCATGAAAGAAACGTATAATTCATATCTTTATTTGTATTGCAAATAATATTTCTAGATAAAATAAAATTGGGAGAATATATTTCGTTTATTTGAACGTTCAGAACTTCAGGTACATACGATTTCAGTTTAGCGATGGAAAAAGGTCACTTGTTTCTTTTAATTTTCCGAAATAAAAAATGGATAAAAATTATGCTAATTTTCAATTTATATGGGCCAGTATTGTGCATATTTTTATTTGTATTTTAGTATTTATTCATGAAAAATTCCTAGAGCTAAGTTAGTGAAGAAATAACTTATAATGCACATAAATTAGATGTGGGGTATTGACGCACATATTTACTTATAAATAAATGATCGCGAATTTTTTATCTTTATTTTCAAAAACAAATCCATTTTGGATTCATGTATTTTTAGGAGGGTTTCAACGTAAAATTGTTCCTACAAAAAAATGTTTAAATTACAAGTTTAAATTTGCTTTGAGGCTCGACTTTCATATTTCATGTTGGAATGAATAGCACGTAAACAAATGTAGTTACCAAATATTCAACAATATGATTTTTTATTTGTGTAAAATAAATCGAGCCTTAAGGAAAAATGGATTTGATGATACTTTTAATAATTCCAAAATTATTGTTGATGGTATTTTTGAAGGAAGAAAATATTATACTCCATGAAAAAAATTTGAAACATCCAAACATTGTTTATTGAGAATCTTTTGTTTTTCTTATCACTTCTTACCAAATTTTGGAAAATGTTGGAATTTTATAGAATGAAAGCTTATTTTTTCGAAATGTAGATTCTCGACAACTATGCTGCATCCAATTTTTCAAAATAAATCAATTAATGTCAATTTTTCTTATTTGTTTAATATTTTTTCTTCATAAAATTATTTGTTGATGATTTTGCGCATTAAAAAATCAATTTTCAAAAATTGGATGCAGTAAAATCGTATAGAATTCATTTTTTAAGAAAATAAACTTTGATTTAACAAAATCCCATGATTTGAAAAAATTTAATGAGAAGCGATGAGAAAAAAAGTTCGGTGAAAAATAAAAGTTTTTCAATAATTAATTTTGTTATGTTTCAAGTTTTTTGTATGCAAAATAATCTTTTCTCTCTTAAACATTACTATCAATAATAATATTTCAATCCTTGAATGTACACTGAAAACAATTACTGGATCCAAGGAAATGCGTTTTTTTTCTTCAATTGAATAAATATTGTTCAGAGGCAAAAAAGTCATGTCTCGACTCAAAGAAATCATCTTCTTTGGTAAATAACATACCTGTACATGCCATCTCAGAAATCGAAATTTCAAAAGATTTCGAAAAATTTGAGAGAATTTCAAAAATTTTGAGGGGTTTTAAGAATATTTCAAGAAGTTTTATCTTATTTCAGAGGATTTCAAAGTTTTCAAAAATTTTGAAGAAATTTTGAGAGATATTATAAATTTCAAGATAATTTACGCAATCTCAAAGTATTTCAAGGGATTTGCCAGGATTTTACTAGATCTACGCGATTTTATAGGATTTCGAAGGACTTTACAAGCTTAAACAACTTCGGTGGATTTCAAAGGATATGAAAGATTTTAGGGTATTTTACAAGATTTCAAGAAAGTGAATACATTTCAAGGAATTATTGAAGGGTATCAAAGATATCAAAGGTTTTCAATTTTTTAAATGTATTTTAGGGGATTTCAACAGATTTCTAAGGATTTTTCAAGAGTGAAGAGATTTGGAACATTTTAAAGAATATAGTGTATTTTAAAAGATTTCGAGGAATTCCATGAGATTTCAAAGAATTTTTTAGGATTATAGAAAATTCCAAAAGATCAACAAATTTCTAAGGAATTTCAAATAATTTCGTATGATTTCAGAAGATTTTAAAGATTCCGATGATTTTAAGGAATTTTTACAGTATTTACAAAATTTCAAGGTATTTCAAGAAATTTTACAATATTTGAGGGATTCATAGAATTTCAAAAGAAATTTAAAGGTTCAAGATTTTAAGTAGTTTCTATAGATTTTAAGGGATTTGAAATAATTGGAGAATTTTTTCGAAAATTTCATAGAATTTCAATGAATTTCAAAGTTGCAGGGGATTTCAAATATTTTTGGGTATTTGAAAAGATTTTGAGGAATTTATTAAAATATCAAAGATTTCAAGGGATTTCAAAGGGCTTTATTAATTTTTATGATATTTTACGGAATTTCAAAGAGTTCATTATTTTTGAAGGAATTTTAAAAAATGTTACAGATTTGAAGATGTTTTACGGAATTTTACTCGATTTTTTTGGGACTACTAGGGATTTCACCAAATTTAAGGGATTTTGTAAATTTCAGGGGATTTTAAAGGATTTTAAAAATTTCAGGATGTTTAAAAAGTTCCAAGGAATTTAAAGAGGTTTCAACACATTTAAGGGGTCTAAAAGAATTTCGCAGGATTTCAGAAAATTTCAAAGGATTCTAAAAAGGTGTCTAGGGTATCAATGAAGTTTAAAAGATATCAAGAAATTCCAGCGGATGTCTAGACAATTTTAGGGAATACATGAAATTAAATAAAAATTTTCAAAGGCCTTTTATGGATTTCAGAAATGTCAAAGAATTTTAGGGAATTTCATCAGGTTTAAGGGTTTCATGGGTTTACAAATAAATTATAAGATTTCAAGAGATTTTAAAAGATTAACGATTTCTCTAGAAATTTTAGAGGATCTCAACAGATTTCAGGGGTACTTCAAGGATTTCAACGTCCGAGGCCTGTACGCTTCTTTGAACTAAGGAATTACACTTTTTAATCAAAAATTAACTTTTACTTCAGCCGATGGACATTAATTTGTTTAAAGGAAATATTTGACTACATCAACTACTTCATTTTTAAACACGAATCTCTAATTTCTTTCAACCATTAGAGACGTTTATTCGCTTAGTTCATATTTTACTGATTGGAATAATTATTAAATTAATTCATTAATTTCATACTTTTTCTTTAGATAAAACCATTTCTTTGTATTGACATGTTTCATAGGACGTATGCAGTATGATCTTTCTTTGAATCAAGTGAATTTTCTTTGATTTCATATATTTTTTTATCAGCGTATAATTATATATTTTTTCCCGACACCTGCTTTCCCGCAAAAAGACTAACTCTTTTATTTTTCTCCCTCTTTTTAGGGTTTCGTAGCCTCGGGCAGAAACCCTTATGGTTTCGGTCGTGTGTCCGTCCGTTGTATAAAAAATGAGGGAATGGGGGAGGGGGTAACGATAAATAAGAGAAAGTGAAGGGTAGTGAGGATGGCAAGGGGAAATGAAGGGTGGAGGAAACATGGGAAAGTGAGGGAAAGTAAAGGAGCGCGAGGGGAAGTGAGGAAAGATGTGATGGGGAAATAAGGGGAAGTAAGGAGAAATTAGTGAAAGTGAAGGAAAGTTAGGGATGGTAAGGGGAAGTGAGGGGTGGGATGAGGTGAGGTTGAGGGGGAAATGAGTGGAAGTGAAGTGAAGTGATGAGAGGTCAAGGGAAATGAGGGGAGGGTCGAGGGCAAGTGTGGGAGAATGAGGGGAAGTGAGGGGAGAGGTGGGGGAAGTGGGGGAAAGTGTGAGGAAGTGATGGTTGGTGATGAGGATGAGTGAGGGGTGAGGGGAAATTAGTGAAAGTGAGGGAAAATGAGGAGAGGGGCTGATAAGTGAGGAGAAATCAGAATAAGGGTGAGGAGGAGAAATTGGTGAATATTGTTGGAGGGAAAATGCGGGGCTGGGGAAATGTGGGAAAGTGCGACGTGTTATGATTGAGTGGGGAGATTTGAACGACCTTATTAAAGACTTAGTAGGCTACAAATCCTTTTTTGTAGGCGCCTGCCGCCTACTTTTACTAATTTTTTCCTTTTGTTGTATAGTTATTGTACATTTGTGAGCCTTTTTATGTTATGTTTTCGGTTCATGAAATGGTTCATAAGTAAGTAAATTTCACTTCTATCTTCATAGAAAAATTATTTTTAAAATTTTTCCAAAAATCTCAGTGTCTAAACATCTTCCTATTTAGTAGAAAACTGATGAACGTTCGTAATTAATTTTTCGTCTTGGGGTACAGGTCCACGGAGGTAGACTAATGTAATCGGCAAAGAGCGGGCGAGCCCAGTCTGAGGTTGCGCACCGAGCCTAGGCTCGGCTCCCTCATTGCGGAGAACCGCCGCATGGGGTTCAGAAGATTAAATATGCCCTCATCACATCGGTAGAAGTAGAGCGCAGTTTCTCTCGATATGCTAATATTTTTAGTAACAGAAGGAGAGTGTTCACTTTCGATAATTAAAAAATGTTATTCACGGTGTCGGCTAATGCTTTAATCCCCAGTAAATTGAATTTCGACAATGTTTGATAAGACATTGTTATCTGACATTTAATTTGAAATCAATTTTCGGCACCGTTTTATTTTATTTGCATTGATGACAACGTATCATTTGTCGCTCTATTTCCTTTTCCTTCCACTCAGTGCTGTCCGCTGATCACAGTCACTGACACTCATATGCTCGCGCGCGTCTTCCCGCAACGAGGGAGCCGAGCCTAGGCTCGGTACGCAACATCAGACTGGACTCGTCCGCTCTCTGATGATGAGTGAGGGGAAATGAGGGAAAGTGCGACGTGTTATGGTTGAGTGGGGAGATTTGAACGACCTTATTAAAGACTTAATAGGCTACGAAACCCTTTTTTTAGGCGCCTGCCGCCTACTTTTACTAATTTTTTCTTTTGTTGTAGATTTATAGTACATTAGTCTCTGATGAGCCGAAAAGGATGTAGTTGGAGGTCCATTTTGATTTGTGAGTCTTTTCACTTATCATTTTTCATTTTTTATTTTTTTTATTTTTTCCAAAAATCTCAGTGTCTAAACTTCTTCTTGTAATCAGTAGAAAACCCATGAATGTTTTGTTATTAATTTTTCGTCTTGGGGTGCAGGTCGATGGAGGTTGACTAATGTAATCGGTATCTTATGACCGAGATTAAGTTTTAGACTCGAAGCGCGTGTCCGTTTGAGAATATTATGGATCACCTGGGTGCGTGCAAAAGTGCGTGCGTGCATTTAGCCTTGCGTGGTGGTTGGAACAATTCTGTAACCTCTTCCCCCTCGAATTTTTCAGCTCATTACTTTGTAAAGCCATTCCTACACCATGATATTTTATTAGGTCAAGCAGAGTCAAAAGTCAAATCGTTTATCTTTTTTTCTCCACTACATCGCACGCTTTCCGGAAGAAGGTGTGGACAGAATATGATTGATGGTCGATATCAATAATCGATATCTTGAATAATGCCATCAGAGCGTGGCGAATCTAATTTTTGCCAACCAATAAGTGGCCATCCGTAAACTACATTACCAATTTTTGGCTATTTTTGCC
>JAUMHM010000004.1:16969519-16981514 GCA_032362435.1 Melikaiella ostensackeni
AATTCTCCCCCCACACTCTTTCTCTCATTTCGCCTTACTACCATTGCTCCTTCTCATTTTCCTCACTACTATTCCTTCCCCTTACTTTTCCTCACTTTCTCTCATTTTCCCTCATTCCCCATCATTTCCACACATCCTCCACCCCTCGGTCTCCCTCATTTCCCATAATTTCTGTTCCCTACACTTCCTCTCATTTCCTCTCACTACCGTTGCTTCCCCTCACTTTCCCTCATTTTCTCTTACTACCATTGCTTCCCCTCACTTCCCATCATTTACCCTCATTCCCCATCAATTCCGATCATCTAATACCCTTCATTTCCCCCCACTTTCCCTCATTCACTATCATTTCCGATCTCCCCCTTCCCCTCACTTCCACTAATTTCCCATAATTTTCCCTCCCCACACTTTCCCTCATTTCTTCATACTATCATTGCTTTCCCTCACTTCCTCTTATTTCCCCTCATTGCCCATCATTTGCGCTCATCTCCCAACCCTCGCTTTGCCCCATTTCCTATCATTTCCCGTCCTCACACTTTCCCTCATATTCCTTTACTACCATTGCTTCCTTTTACTTTTCCTCATTTCCTTTACTACCATTTATTGCCCTCACTTCCCCTCTTTCCTATCATTTCCACTCAACCCTCACCCCTCACTTCACCACATTTCCTATCATTTCCCCTAACTTCCCCTTTCTTATACGACGGACGGGCACCCGACTGAAACCATAAGGGTTTCTGCCCAGGGCTACGAAACCGTAAAAATCTACGAATTTTCAACGAATGTAATATTTCCACAAATACTTCAAAATATAAGCTAAAAGCACTTCACATTATTTACCTATGCTAACTTCCTTTCGTGTAAATTTTAATATTTTTTTTACACTTACCCGTGTGTCCTGTATTTGTCACTGTGCCAGAAAAAGCAAAATCGTAGCGTATAAATTTTAATGATGTCATGTCCGTATAAATTGCAGTATCAGGTACAATATTTATCGGTGATTGTCTGTTTCCAGATCTGCATACTCCAGGCCAATTTTCGGGGCCTGAAAAATTTAAATTATTTAGGTATTTATATATAAAATAGTAACCAATTATCTAGTTTCTTTGGCGATAAAATTGTCCATCATCTTTACTAGGGACCGTTCAAAAAATACGTCACACTGCAGGAAGGGGGTGGGGGGAACAAGTTTTGTGACGATTTGTGACTTAGGGGGAGGGATTCAAGCAGAATTTGACATCACACATGGAAAATATAAATGTGAACAACAATTCATTTAAATGCTTAAAAAAATGAATTCTTTCCCCCCATTCTCTTTTTTACCCCTTTTTCAAAGAATTCCTCTTTTTTCTTCTGTTTTCAAGAAACTTCCCTTTTTCTTGGTTTTTCACTTGAATGCGCATTGAGTTTATAAATCCCAATAATAAAATCCAACTATTTTTCATTGAAAGTTAATTTTTTTAAATTGAAAAGCCTAATATTATATTTTTTGTTCAGAATTCATCTCTTTAGCTTGAAAAATCTACTATTTGGTTGGAGATTTAATTATTTTCTTGAAAATTTAAATTTTTTGGTTGAAAAATTAACTACTTGGTTGAAAATTAAACTACTTTATTAAACATTAATTTCTTCGGTTGAAAATTTTGAAAATTTTGTTGAAAATTAACTATTTTGTAGAAAATCAGTTTTTTCTTGCTTAAAAATTAATTTTTTGAACTGAAAATTTGATTATTCCATTTTTGATTGAAAATTTATCTTTTTTAGTTAAAAATTCAACTATTTGGTTGGAAATTCATGTAATTTGTTGTAAATTCATCACTGTTGGTATAAAATTCATCTTCTCGATTTAAAATTCTACTACTTGGTTGAAAATTAAATTACTTTGTTGAAAATTGATTTTATTAGATGAAGATCCATCCCTTTGGTAAGAAACTTAATCATTTTGTTCAAAATTTGACTTTTTTTTGTTGAAAATCAATTTTTTCAACTTCAAATTTAACTTTATTTTGACTTGAAAATTCAACTCTTTTGTTAAAAATTCGTCTTTTTGGGTTGAAAATTCTATGACTTTTGCAGAAAACTCAACTATTCAGTTGAAAATTTATATTTTCGGGTTGGAAATTGAACCTTTTTCTAGAGAACTTGCATTTTTGGTTCGAAAATTCAACCATCTGGTTGAAATTTGTTTTCTCTCTTGACTGAACAATCTTGCCTTGTTGAAAATACAACTCATTTGTGAAAAATAGACCTCCTTGGTTCAACCCAACTGTTTTTTATTTAAAGTCAACGTCTTTTTCAGTTTAAATATCAACTATTACATTTCTCGTGAAGAATACATCTTTCTGATTAAATTCGACTGTTTTTGATTTAAACTGAAAATCTTTTCTTGGTTGAAATATCAACTATTACATTTTTCGTTGAGAATTAACCTCTTTTCATTAAAAATTCAACTACTTGGTTGAAAGTTGAACTTTTTGGCAAAAATTCAAATATTTTGTTGAAGAATTGATTATTTTGTTGAAAATTTAACGATTTTGTTGAACATTCGTCTTTTTAAATAAAAAATTCGTCCTTTTGGATTGAAAATTCAACTGCCTTCCAAAAAAATCGTTTTTGGCTTGAATCTCTAACTATTTCAATGAAAATTCAAATATTTTTGGCAGAAGTTTAATATTTTTTGTTTAAAAATTCAACTATTTGGATGAAAAATCATCTTTCTTGGTTGAGAATTCATATTTTCTATAACATTCGAGTTTTTAGCTTGTGAACTAAACTCTTTCATCGAAAATTCATCTCTTTTGGTAGAAACTAGTTGTGAATTCGATCTCGGGTGTTTCCACTTTGTTTGAATTTATAAATTTATAATAATAATAATAATAATAAATAATAAATTAACTCGAGGAGTTTTTTTCATTCTTGCATTAAGTTGAATGAGATTCATAGAACCATTTTTACTGTAAGAAACACAATTTTATAATATTATAAACGACCATAACTTTATTACTCTTTAATAAAATTTATTTATATTATAGGTCAATCGATTCATCTCGAATCAAGGAGTCTTTTTTACATTAACTTTGAATTATGCCGATGAAAAAATGTATTATGTAGTCTTTATAACTAACTTTGATTTTCAATAAAATGTATTAATATTGAAGGTCAATCGACTTGTCTCGAGCCAAGGAATCTTTTATGTTAGTTCATCAACTTTGAATTATGTTAATGAAAAAAGTTTTACTATAAAAACCCCATCTTTAAAATATTATAAAGTGCATAAAAATGCAAAATTCAATATTTTGAAAAATCCTTGCATCAATCTTGAGATATTAGCGGTGAAAATAAGCCGTCCAAATTTCATCAATTTATCTGCAACTTTCCTCAAGTTATCGTGTTACCAAAAAAGGGGCCACATCAACATAAATCCACACATACACACACACACACACACACACACACACACATTTTATTAGACAATTATCAGCTGACAATCGTTTAATTAAATCATTTTAAAAATATTTGAAACCGTTACGACAATAAAGCTTCCTCCATGAGGAAGCAATTAATCTTTTTCGGTTGAAAATTCAACTATTTTGTTGACAATGCAATATATTTCGACTTCAGATCTTAAGCGTTTCATACTGAAATCAATGTGGTACATTTACATTAATTTTATTGAAAAAAATTTATTTCCCTATCATACAATTATTTTCGTGAAAAATCATCCTATTTTCCATATTTTGAGAGCATTTTAGGCTGCGAAGTCTAAAATATTATGTTTGTATGTTTTGCGTTTTACTGTAGGCGTTTATCCAATGGAATTGAAGAAAAAATTTTTACTTAAAAGGGGCGAGGGGGGTGTTCATATTTATGACGTCACCCTGGGTTTTCAAGCTTTGTGTGTTGATCGGTGACAAAGGAAGGGAGAGGAGGAAAATATTCAAAATAGCGTGACGTTTTTGAACGATGACGTCGTTTTTGGATGGCCCCCTACTAAAATTTTGTACGCATTGTGTCGAGCGAAAATTAAAAAATCAAAAATTACAAAATGGATGATTAATATTTTAAATAAATTGTAATTGTCAATTCGAAGGCCTTCTAAACATAAATTTCAAGTGAATAAACATTCTAATTGTAGAATCGCGTGCAGTGAACTGCAGAAGATAATCGAGTTGAAGGTAAAACGTTTATCGTGATATCAAGTTTGTCTTCAATTGGATTTAGAGGTCTCAAGTTAATAGTTTTCATAACAGGAAGAAATTTTTCTCTCAGTGGATTGAAATTCGCACGCATATCAAAATCCAAATGCTGATTTTAAGTTAAAATAGTATTAAATAGGTGAGGATATACGTGGATGATCCATTATTCAATCTACACCATGGTCCATCATTTCCTCAATCAGTACATAGGTAGTTCAACGCGGCGAAACGTTTCAAATGGTCTATGACACGTGAGTGTTTGGACTACTCTCCCCGCAAAATATAAATCTGTTAAAATCAACGACATGTTTTTAATTAGCTTTAGGGTATTATTTTTTGGTAATTTTTTGCTTTGATGACTTTTCCGAATTTTCGAGTTCTGACGATTCCTGACAACTTTTACTATTCCTGACTCTATGTAAATTCATTTTATGGTCAGGTAGCTCATCGGTAGGCCAGCTGGAAGGGATTAAAAATTGAATATTAGAATTTTTTTTATTTCGAAATTACAAATTCAAAAGCTAGAAATTCAGAATCTGCGTATTTCAACGATTTCGAATATCTAAGATTTTTCTTAAAAAGTTTAAAAATAGAATAAATGTAATGTATCTCGTAAACGGAATAAGGTACGTCAAAACGCACATCATTTTCAAATTCACCTACCGAATCATATAGTATGTATGTATATGAATATTATCATTGAAATATAAGAGAAAAATGATTTTATAAATAATTATAAAGAAATTATGTAAATAATTTGAGAAATACGAAAGGGTACTAGGCTTTGAGCCACTCTACTCTTGGTATAATAGGACCATAAAAAAGGGATTATCCTTTGTACCCAAGTTTTGACAATTTCTGGACATTTTCTTACGAGTTCTGACTTTTAATGTCGTCTTCCGACGAGAAACGTAATAATTCTCGTCAGAAATCCTAACTTTTTTCTGATGATTCCTAACTTTTTTTTTAGTAGGGAAAAGTAAAATATCAGTCGGGGATAAAAAAAAGTGTTTAATATTTTACCGCAAGAAACCCAGGAGAATCCAGAAAATTGAAAATCTGTTAAAATAGCCAGAAATAGCAATTATTGGTTATTTTTTTAAATTGTATAGACATTTCTTATTTATTAATGTCATAAGATTTATTCAACATATTATAATTTCAATCTTAATTATAGCAATTTCCTATTTACGCTATTCTGATATTTCAAATTAATCAAATATTCAAAACAATTTTTCTAGTACAAAAGCAAAATGTCAGTCGGGAGAGGCCCAATAAGTTTCATATTTTTTCCTGAAAGACCCAAAAGATTCCAAAAAATTAAAAATCTGTAAAAATCACGTTCATAACTGCACTCATCTCCCGTAACTGTGCCGCCCGTTTTCGTGCCGGCTTCTCGGTCGTTCACGCTTGAATGCTTCTGCCCCCACCCCCTGCGCTTTCCTTGACGCCCAATACTCAAGGTCTTCGCTCGGACAGTCAGCGCCGTATTAGAAGTTATTTATATCGCGACTCTCTAGGCATATCCTTTTGTACGTGTGTCGGGTTCAGAGACTATACATGCGGTCCAAAGTGTTTACTGACCCGTCGCTCTAAATCCGGTTGAAACTAGATTTTCATATCCCCCGTTACTTTGCACGCCAGATCCAAGGGCGGCACAGTTCCGGGTGATGAGTGTATACATATTTGAATTATATACATACTTACGACTTGTACTACTGTAAATCAATTTTTCCATACCAAAAATGTCTATAAATTTTCGGTAATTTATATATTTACCATTTTCTAAAATTAATTTCCCATTAATCGTAGAAAGAACTATCTTTTTATGAACTCATGAGCAATAAAATTATTGATACAAATTACAATTGTTAAAAAAATTGTAAATAAGTTAAAAGTGGTCTGACACAAGTTACTCTTGGCAAATAACAACAATTTATGGCAAAAAAAAAATTTTTTAATCCGTTCTCATGAATGTCAATATTTTACGAGAAATTGTTAGCTTCTTCGGTTTTTCGAGGCATTTTTGCGGTACTATATATATTTTGCGGTTTCGGGGGGGGATATTCAAATTAATCTATTTATTTATTTATTCGTTTTTATTCGTTTTTTTTATTTTTTATTCGTATTTATTTTTATTCGTATTTATTCGTTTCAGACAAAAAATGATTACCTATAGTATGTGTTAATATTAACTGATTTGGATACAACTTTTTTTCTGACAAAGGAGAAGATTAGGGGGTTCGTTGCCCTCTATTAGTACAAAAAAAGTTTTATCGAGTATAATTTTAAACTACCCTAATAAACGTTGAAAAATGTTATGTGTGAAATATTCTTCTTTTAAAGATTCACCTTTAGGTGCCTTACAAACTCAAGATTTTAGCAGAAAATAATGACATTTTTTGAATTACAGTTAGATAATCATCATGCAATTAGAAAAATATGTACGAGGCATAAGAATTTAAATGAAGACATTGTAAAATAACATATAATGTTATATGTTTAGAAAAGTATGATAATAGCAGCTGAGAGAAAATATAACCTGAAAAGGTTACTTACTTCAATTTTTGTTGATTTTTATTGCAGAATATATATTTTGTTACAAATATTTCATTTTCTTTGTTTTACTTTTTGGTGTTATCTAAAAAAAATGTTAATCTTGTTACACTTGCTATTTAAGATCCAATATTTGTATTTTTTTACGACTTTTACGTTTGTGACCCCGAAATATTGATTATTTACGGTTAGTGTTGCCCTCTCGCACTATTTTCCGGAATGATGGCGTGTATAGCGTGAAGCAAATGTGCGGGGGTTCATGGACTGAGGCCTGGATAAAAAATACTTAAACCTTTTTTTTGCATTGTCCCTCAATAATATCTTTTTCATCATAAAAATATCAATTATAACTACGAAATTCTTGTAAATTTGAAGAACCAAGAATCCAACGATCAAACTTGGACAAAACACCCTCAAATGTCTCCATTTCCTTTAAATTTTTTTTTTAATTTCCAGGAATACCGTAGTTAAATTTGAATGTTGGACGTTCAAGCGGAATTTCAAATTCTGATTAAATCAGGTTTGAATTTCTTAAATTTTTACAAAAATATCGTTCGGATTACGGAAATTTCCCTAATTTAGCTCCAGTGTTATATACTGGACGGGTAAATCTTACAAAAATTCCGTAGTACTTGGAGTAGATATTTTTATGGTATTGAGACAAGGTTTCTACCTCCAGTTAAGATAATGAAATAAAACTCTTTTGTTATAATTATATTTTAAGATAGATAATTTACTCCATTAAAAAATCGCAGTGAAGCATATGATAAAAAATCTGAAAAATGTCTCAAAATGCGCTGAAAGTTCCATAAAAGTCGGTTGATTATTGGCAGTTATGAATTGCATAATTTTAGTTTGAACAATTTTCAATTCGTAATGTATAAAATTGAAAAAAGGCCAGAAAGGCAAAAGAAGCTTTTAAAATTACACCCATAATTTCGATTTGTTTCAATTTTTATTTTCGGCAATAAATTTGCCCTCATTTTAATTTTTCCGAATTATCACCTTAATTTTAAATTTTCCGAATTACCAATGGGCATAATTTTTTTCTGAATAATTGCCATTTAGAAATTTTTTTGATAATTTTGGCCAAAAATAAGCTTATTTCAGTATTTTCTTTTGAGATGGAAATTGATATTTCTTAAATGACAAATTTTGTCTCTTCTTTTGTATAGTATAACACTGAGGAAGAGATTCAAAAATCGCAAACGAAAGTTCTTTAAAAAATGTAAGACTCGTCGTTTATAAAAAAAAATTAATCTGTATACTGGTGTCTTAATTTAAAAACAAATGCTTTAAATTCAACACTTATAAAGAATCTTTCTTATTCTTAATTTTGATCCAATTGAAAAACTTTAAAGATTTACCATTTTTACTGTCTGGGAATAAGATTTGTTTATTTATTTTTATTTGATAAAAAATATTTGAATCTGAAGACTTCATGAAAAGTAAGCATTCCAAATTTCATTCTCTCGGGTTCCAAATTATAAGGACATTGAAATTGAATTGTTCACTAGTTTATGAATGAAAATAAAATCTTTAATCAGGAAGTAAATTTTATTATGTCTCCAATATCATCACAAATCACATGAAAAAAAATATTCGGCTTATTGTACTATCAAGATATGTATATACATAATGTGTCTCATAGGATATAACGAAGTATTATAAAATTGCTATTTCTATTTTATCAATATTCCATAATCTTACGCAAAGTTACTCTACGACAGTAACTTCAATAATTAATTATTGTTCAAAAATCTCCAACTATTTTAATCATCGCAATTCTTTTATATTAATACTCAATGCTTATAAGGGTACATTATAATTATAAGTTCACAATATAATTTGAAATATAAAAGTTGTGTGCTGCTCTGTTCCTCAAAATTATCAACTTGCAGTGCATTTACAACCTTAAAACTAATGATAAAATTATCAATATAAGCCTCGGTCCTTTTTAAAAATGGTACAAAAATTCGTTACCATGAAAAAAATCAGTAGCACAAAAATAAATAAATATCAGACCAAACGTAGATTAAAATATTTTCGTGCCTTTTTTTAAAAAAATCTATGCATTTAAAAATGATGACACATACATAAAAGTAAATATCTTTCTACACTTTCGCTCGGGTTCATAATCTCATCATGTCGACGTACTTTCGCTGTAAAGTTAAAACGTATAATTTAATTTACATATAAAAATGACTCATACGTTTCATATAACAGAAAAATTGAATTGAAAGTATAAATTGGTGTACCTAAAATAATTTTGGTATATAAATTCTGTGATATATTTTACTTAGAATAATATCATATTTTCAACCTTGCATTTAAACCGGGGCAATATGATTTAAAAGAACCCCTATTATTTTCAAATTAGCATTAAAGCAGGCCCTTTGCAGTGCAGTTTTCCTATTTGAATCTGTCACATCGATTCTGGCACCCCGATAAAGAAGAATTTGTACAAGTTTTGCACGATCAACATCACTAATTTTTTTATCTTCTGACCAATAGCTCTTCTTTTTAAGCAAATAATCGTGTTCAAGGTTGCCATTAATTTCACCACAAGCAAAATGAAGGGGCGTTCCGTAATAGGACAAAGCATTTATGTCTGCGCCTTTGTTTAGAAGCATCTCCAAAACTTCCAAATTTCCTGCATAAGCTGCACAATGAAGTGGAGTATATCCTTCAATTTCACCAACGTTATTATTAAATGATAAATTCTGATGCACTGAGTCATTTTGCCCGGTTCGGATATTAATATTGGCACCGCGATCAAGAAGCTCCTGCATCATTTCGCAAGTACCATTTATAGCAACAATATGCATTAATGTTGTCCCTTTTGAGTTATGAACATTTACATCAAAGTTGCTTTTGCTGTCCAAAAGAGACTTAAAACTTTGATTGTCCCCGTGTTTAACAACAAAATGGAGGAGTGTTGCATAATTTGGACTTAATATGTCGAAATCCTTCTTCTGGCTCAGGAAAAAGTTAATCAAGTCCCGAAATTTTGTGGTGCTGTCATCCTCTCCATTTTTTGGGAGTCGATCTTCTTCCTTCATAAATATTTCGACTGCATTCAAAATTCTTGAGAGTAGAGATTCTTCCAGGTCTTTTTGAAGCTTAGTGGAAACATCCAACACGTCCATGTTCTGAAATAAATATAAAAAATTACTTCAAAGTCAATGGCATATCTCAACATCGCCATATGAGCTTCGCCATTGGCTAATAAGGAATGAAAAATTACTCATTTGTGGAAGTGAAAGAAATTAATTTCGTATTTAAAAGTTAAAAAGTATTGAAACACACAATTTTACAAATTGTAAACCTCATTTAAATACGTTCAATTCGAAATGAAACAACTTAAACAATGAAGCGATACAAATTTAGTGATTCCAGACTTTGTTTAAAACTGGACAATTTTTCACTTATAATTGTGAAATTAAAACTTCAAATGGGTGATTCTCATCAAATATGCACATTTGCATATTGAACTTTGTAACCATTTTTTGATTTGCGGATGAACCTTTGCAGTTCAGACTCTGCAGAAAAATTGTTTTGCGAAAATATGTTTTTTGGCTTCATAGGGAATAAATGTGAAGATGTACTCCATAAATTATAACTTTTGCATCAATGCTAAAATGTGTAATAAGCAAAATATAAGACATTTTCCGCGAAAATCAGGCGCGTACCTTTTTTACTGTAATTCCCCTGGCACGTTGTATTTCTAAGAAAAGCAACATATTCTAAATAAGTTGTAGCACAACATTTGTATCCTAGTAACCTTCAAACAAAGTCACTTGTAGGTTTTGAAAATTTAATTTATTTTTTCTTTAAATTAAGAAAAATACGGCGTGTAATCTCTCCTGGCCTGTAATCTCCCCTGGCCTGTAATATCCCCTAGCATTATGTTTTAGAGCAAATTAAAGTTTCTAACAACTTTTAAAACAGATAGTAGAGAATATAGTCATTTCATCTACTCATGCATAAATGTTGATTCATATAAACAAATAAAATAAATAAGATTTCAACGTACTTTTTTGTCAATTTTGGCATTGATAGTTTGCATGCATTTAATAAACTATATAATAAGCCATATATATTTAATCAAAATAAGCTGCTTGAATAATAACTATGATTTTGCAACTTCATTTTTTATAAATAAATAAAGTGATCCTACGTGACCACGTTGCATACGTGTATGGTACACCACCATACATATATCTAAACAAAAAAAACACCATTTTTATCACTTTTAATATTCTAGTAATCCCTCGTGAAAATCATCTGTTCGAAGAATGCCAATAGATTTTAGGAAACTATACCTACAGAAAGTCTTAGCCCCAAATATCCAGATTCAGAATTTATTCCAAAGAAACAATAATAAGACAGTAAAAAAAATTTTTAATATTCAAATATGAAATTTAATTTTAATTGAATTCAAAAACTATATTTCAAATTATGTACATCCTTCTGGCAACCTTATTATATTTATTATAAGTACCAGGATGACATTTTAATTATGCTAACAGTTTGCTTAGCAAAAATCAAACATATAGTAGACTGGCAGTATATTAAATATATTTGAAAACAAAAACATCTGAAAAGAATCATAAAATTAGAGAAAATGTAACAAAAAAGTACTCAATGATACATAATATGCACATATTGTTAGTATGGCGTCTTCCTCAGAATACCATTTTTTGCAGACAACGAGGGTATAATTTCTTTTACCTGCATGTGTGTAAAACCTATGGCAACCTTATTTTATGATAAGCACCAGGTTAAAATTTAAATTGGTTGTAAAAATTGAAAAACCTGAAAAAATTATTACAAGATTTATATACACAGAACATGAGAAATGAAGGAAATATATCATAGTGCCAAGATCAAGTTTTGTGGGTTGATTTGAAACTAATCTATTCAGATTATTTCATTTTTCAAAAAGAAAAAGGTAACAAACCAAACCGATAACACATTTCTGAAAAATGAAAAATTGCTAACTTCATCAAATTTGTAAACAATATTTAAGTAAAATAGATATCTTATGGTAAATTGAGTTAACCATTAACACCTCAATTAAAAGAAATCTTAAATATTTATAGGCAACCCTGCAGATTGGAACCATTCCTTGCTTAATGTCTCTCTTCTAAAATTTCGTAAAGATCTAAATGAAATCTACTTTCTTATAAAAATTTTTGGTGTACTGAAAAAGGAACACCCAAAAAGTTCACAAATCAAAACTA
>JAUMHM010000004.1:16994610-17006818 GCA_032362435.1 Melikaiella ostensackeni
ATTGACAAAAAAGTACGTTGAAATCTTATTTTATGGCGAAAATATGTCCGGGAACGGTACATGCCAGGGGAGATTACTGTCGTCCAAACAAGAATAGACGTATCTGCGTTCTTATCGTATCTGCATGACAGGTACCAAAATGTTCCTTATTTCATCAATTTTCGTATTTAGATTGTCTAAGACAAAAGTGAACTGTAAAAAATCAAGTAATTAAAAAAAATAGCTGAGTAACATAACCTGAAATTTTTGTTCATATTTCTTCGAATTACCGGAAACAAAATTTAAATACTATTTTTTGTATAAAATCTCATTTTCGCACTATTGCCTACATTCACACTATTATCCTATATTATAGGAAACCTTTATTTGTTGACATGAATCAAAATTCATGCATAAGTAGATGAAATTACTATATTCTTTACTATCTGTTTTAAAAGTTGTTAGAAACTTCAAATTACTCTAAAACATGCTAGGGGAGATTACAGGCCAGAGGAGATTACACGCCATATTTTTCTTAATTCGAAGAAAAAATAAATTAAATTTTCAAAAACTAAAAGTGAACCATGGAAGAGCTGTGCGTCGATTGTGGGGGGAGTCAATGTTCAGGAGCTAAGTGCTCTGCATCTACTCGTTCAGGATGACACTCGTGAAGGTAATTTATCCTAAAGATAATAAATTTTCGAAAAGTGAGGTACGCAGAAGAAAATAGAAGTGTAGAAGTATATGAAAGCTCAGTTACATTGTATAAAAATAATTTATAGACTGTGTTTCTAAATGGAAAATTATTTTTGTTCCCTAACCTCACTTTTTTTATTTACCGTCAAATCCACTAATATATAATATTCAGTTTTTTAATCTCTGTATAAATAATCATGGAAAACAAGTACTTAACATATCAGGTTTAGTTTATTGTAATATATAATCAATTATTTTGGAGTATCTCGTAGAATTATGATTTTTTTCTACTTTATACATTTTTTACAAAATGTTTGTTTTTAAAATAATTTGCATCGTATTAAAACGTTTTACATTTTCAGATTCCAGTGACAAAGAATCAGATAGCGAACAACTAGTTACTGGTCAATATTATTACGAATTACATTCCGAATCTGACCACGATTCCTCGAGTGACGAAAATCTGAACGACGAAGCTGAAATTAACCCTATTCCAGAACCTGATGTTCCTCCGGAAATTGAGAAACTACGAGAATGGGGTCAAAAAATACAACAGACAGATTTGGACGACTTATTAGGCATTTTAATGGAATGTTTACTTACAACTCTTTTCAAGTCATCTAAAACATTTCTTCGTACAGTAGACACTAAATACGATATTATAGAGATGGATGATGCCAGAGGAGGCTTAGGTCAATTTGTGTAATTTGGCATAAGGAAGAATTTAGAAGCCTGCATAAATCCGGATATACATACCGTCAAAAAACTAGAGTTGCAAGTAAGTGCTGATGGTTTACCCTTAAAAAGATCAAGTGACGAACAGTTTTGGGTTCTGTCAGGCAAAGTCAATTTCAATGCAGATTTGTACGACGCTTTTGTAATAGCTATCTTTTATGGAATATCCAAGCCGAAAAGTGC
The DNA here is from genome assembly GCA_032362435.1 of Melikaiella ostensackeni. Classification (NCBI taxonomy): domain Eukaryota; kingdom Metazoa; phylum Arthropoda; class Insecta; order Hymenoptera; family Cynipidae; genus Melikaiella; species Melikaiella ostensackeni. Next base: position 16,996,204 of record JAUMHM010000004.1, read on the forward strand.
TGATGATTATTTGGAGCAATTTATTGAAGAAATCAATAAACTTCAAGAGGATGGAATAATTATTTAGGGAGAATACTTTGAAGTTACGTTGAAATGTTTTGTATCCGATACTCCAGCTAGAGGTTTTCTAAAATGTACTTTAGGACATGGTGGTGAGGAAGCTTGCGAAAGATGTGAAGTTGTAGGAGAAAGAGTAGAACGAAGAACAGTCTATCCAAATACTGAAGCTCGAGAAAGAACTGACCATTCGTTTAGAAGTTTTCAACAGGCGGAGCATCATCATGGCCGATCACCCTTATTCCGAATAATACAACTTGTAAATGTGGTTATGATTTTTATCCTTGACTTTATGCATCTTTGCTGGAGTGGAGCAATGAAAAAATTAATTAAATATTGGATAAACGGAGGTTTGAATTGTAAGCTTGATGTTAGAAGTAGACTGGAATTGGGTAGAAGAATGGAATATTTAAAATCGCAAATTCCTGTCGAATTCCAGCGAAAAACAAGATCTACTTCCTTTATTGCTAAACCGAAAGCGACAGAACTATGATTTTTTTTACTCTACTGCGGTCCAATTGTCTTAATCGGGCTTTTGAAACCAGATTTGTACGACCATTTTTTATTACAACACGCAGCATGCAGAATCTTGTATTGTGAATCATTGTGTAAATTGTACAACAATAATGCTAAAATTTATTCGCGTTATTTCTTTATTGCATTGAAGGATTTTTATGGTCCAGCATCACAAACATTAAATGCTCATCATCTAATTCATATGTCCAACGACGTCATAATTATGAATTGCAATTTGAATACTTTTACTGCGTTTGCATTTGAAAGTTTTTGGGAAAACTTAAAAGAATGCTTCGCACGCCAAGTCGATCGTTAGTGCAAATATGTCGAAGTCTATATGAAAGACGTATTTGACAGTCTACAAAAAAAGTTGTCGTACCACCAATTTATGAAATTTTGTCATCTGATAAAAACATTACTAAGGTTAGATATAAGCAGATTACGCTCACTTGCTGGTAGCCTGATAACATGATTATCCTCCGCAGTGGTACTATCGCTAGTATTCAAAATATTTATTTAGAGGGTAAAGAATTAAAACAAGAGTGTCAAGTTTGATAAAAAAAGAAACCACTATTCACATATCCTCGTAATTCCGAATATTTTAATATGTAGATTTTACATAGTCAGCCGCTGAACAAATTTTTTGTTTGTCGATTATCATTAGTCTCAAGTAAATTAGTAAAATTGCAGGTATCTTCGAAAGAAAGCAAACCCCGATAAAGCCTACGTCATTCCTTTCCTTCATTAAGTGCATTTCTACTAGGCACTTTTCATATTTCAAATTGGAATAATAATTAAAATTAATAACATCATGATTTTATAAGAAAAAAAAATCAATTGAATGTTCAATATTATTTTTCGTTGTTAATTTTATTTATTTATTTCAAATGTTTTCAATTCCTAAAAAACGAATGTATTTACTTTCAACATAAAATGTCTTTAATTTATTTTGGGATGAAACAATATATCTTTTAGTGACAAAAATTTCGTTTCAATCATTTTACCAGTTTAATGAACCAAATCTTAGTGAATATTAATTAAATTCCTCATTTTTGTCTGGTGTCGTATTTTAGGTTGCATTAATTTTTACCAATATTCAAAGAACATATTTTACTTGAAAAATGGTCAAAAATAAAAGATGGGACGTCATTAAAAAATGAACTAAAACACAAAAGAGACTATTTTTACGTTTTGATCATTTGAAGCTTTCGCGCCGTCTGAAACATATTTCGATCATTGACGAGTTCTTCTTTCAAAAAATCATCTTTGTAAAACTTTACTATCGCGTCAACGTCCTGTGATTCTTCATAATCTTTTTTTCCAATTGCAGAGCTTTCTGAACTTTTGAAAAATCGTGACGCCTTTGTGTCCAACCTAACCTGTAAAGATTCGAGTACTTGATCGTAAATTGCGAAAAACATTTGCCAATACAATTGTTCCGGATTTTCGAAATTATTGAATTTGCTATTTGAACCTTAATCTAAACATTTCGGGATTTTTCTCCGTCGTGGAAGCATTGGGTCTTCAAGATCAAATTTTTTTACGTCTTCTAGCGTTTTTTTCCAAATCTTTACAAATTTCGATTCGCGTTCCATTTTCAAACAATCGAAAACTGCCTCAACTTTTTTCAATGAATCGATGACACATAATTAGGCGTTCTGAAAATCTTTGTTTAAAACTTCTATTGTGTGAAAAATTCCAATCATGCTATTTGGAAGAAAAATAAATTCAGAAGATTCCATTCTCGCATAGAAACCAGATGCATTTGCTGCAATTTCGTTGTTTGTTTGAGAATCTGATTATATCTGATCGAAGAATTCCATTAACAATGGATAATTTGTCTGAACAGTTTCGAGTGATTTAATTCTCAGGGTCCATCTGTAGAATGTTAGATTTATATAAGGTTTATTTTTGACAAATTATAGTATTGTTTTCATTCACTTGTGAACTCGAAGACATTTTACCTTGTTGGACAGTACGCTGCTAAAGCCGGTTTTGTTTTGCTGGTCTTCTTTTTCAGTATGGTCTTGAATTTCATGGAACTGTGCAACACGTTCTGGGCGAATCGCGTACAAAGTTGATTAATTCCTTGACAAGCCCAATGAATGTTTTTGCAGCAATCACTTTCTTCATTCCATCTTGGACAGCAAGACTCAAATCATGTGCATTACAGTGGACAAAGAGAGCTCGATCTTCTATTTCTCTCAATCGTGCTTGTAGTCCTGATATGTGGCCAGCGACGTTTGCTGCCCCGTTGTAACACTGTCCTTGCATTGGGCATGAAAACATCCACCGCGCCAGAAGGGGCGCTGCGGTGACATACAAACATGGCCGCGGAAGCCATAAGGATAACATGGAGTAGTAGCAATAATTTAATTTAAAAGTGTGTTTAAGTTTAGAAAATGGTATTATTGGACTTAGATAGCTTGTGTAGTCAGGCAACAGCTACGCCAACATCCAAAAATATGATCGATGGCCAAAATATTCTTAATTTTCGTATGATTTTAATTTGCGGAGCTACCCTAAAAACTCGCAAAAAAGTTGACTTCAAACCAGTGCTTTAACTTGAGAATCATTTCAGTAATTATTACTTCAGTAATCATTTTCATTAAAATGCAAGGAACAGGCAAGAGAATTCTTGACGTTATAATATTTCACATTCAAATCTCTCAACCACTCAGTGTGTTTGTCTACAACTTCAATTTTTCCAAATAAGTTTCGCCTTTTTATTTTAACACCTCCAAGCTTTGGCACTTTACGAAAATTCAAATTGAAGTTTTTATTCTGTTTGAAGTCACAACCACTGAACCAACAACTTCAGAAAATTGTTGATTTTCGATATTGACGTACAAATTCTATTACTGGAACAAATAATTATCAGTTTGGAAGTATTTTCCTCCTAAGAGCTACTTATTACAGAATTTATTCATTCAGTTGGAGGATCATCACAGTTAAACGCTATGTTTTAGCTGGTTTTTGTGATGTTTTACGCGTATTTAATATCTCATCCACGGCCATATTGGTTAGTTCGCGTAGGGGCCGACAGTGTTGCATAGCATGTTTAAATCCCCAATAACGCCAAGCATTTTCTTCCCAAGTTTGAACGCCTTCGGCACGTTTGATACTGAAAAATAACTCCAGAAATGAGAATATTATCATGCAATGGGTACTATTATATGTCAAGAATTTTTTGAAATTTGATATTTCTGCAAAATAATGATTCATCAGATTAATCCTTTTCATTTTAGGTTATTTCCGAAATTGGTGACTCGTGAAATTCCGCAATATCTCCTTTTACCAAAAAATATAATTTCTTTAAATAAACCGTCATTTTGTGCCTGTCATTTTGAATTTCAAACTTTGGAGGTCATTTCCAAAATAAGAAACCCCGAGAACTCCATTATATTGTATTCATTCACATTATATTAATTTTTTTATGAAACGATTCGCCAGTTTGAGGCGGCTATTCTATATTTCGGATTTTTAGGTAATTTTTGAAATCAGCAACCTTGAAAATCATAAAAATGTTTAAGACAAGGAATCAGGTATTCTAGCTCACTGTGCACTGTTAATATTACTGCAAAGCGCGCAGTAAAAACTTATTCAAGCGACTTTTGAAGCTTTTTATTTCATGAAAATTTATCCACCTATCAGCAACATATTTGAATCGATGTCCAGTGAAAGTATCAAGGTTCTTTTTGATACCACTCTTCACAAAATTGAAGGACTCGCATTGTGCTAAAAGTGCGAAACAAAATTTGCTCATTTCTTTATGAAATTCCATACATGAATTTTTCCCATGTATGGAGTTCTCCATACATACCATAGTAGTTTCGCCGCCCCTGTACACAAATGTACACACAAATCAGGCTTTGAGGTCAAATTCATCATAATTGTTCTTTATTGGAGACTACAGGTGCGCTACTGTCGCGCATAAGCTCAGCTTCGAATCTCTTCAATACTGTCTTGCCGAAAGTATCTCAAGGATGGTAACAATGTCGAGAAAATAGCGAATTTATAGAGAAGATGCAATTCAATTCAGTAGACAAGAACGCCAATGGGTCTCGAAATGAGACTGGGAATATGAGCTCGATGCTAAAATAGACTCTGGTTTTATTCTGTATGCGCGTCTTCTTACTGCGAGAGAGAAAATGTTCTCCTTTTACTAGTTCACAACGACTTCTTTCGCGGTCGTTTCAGATAACTACCCGGCAAGATTATCTCTGCGTAAAAGAGGGTAAAGAGGGTGGTATAGAGTAAAATGGCTCAAGCTGCCCTCTTTGTAGATTCTCGGATTAATTCTCAAGGTATTCAAATAAAATTCACTTATTTACATCCTTGTTACAGTTAGTTGGTTACAACATGAATACATAATTTGAGACGAGGTTGCAAGATGAAAAAATTAGGCGTTTTTAATTAAAGTAATTCAACACGATTGAATTCTACACGAATATACTCTGTCCGGTGTGGAAAAGTGGATTGGGCCTCGCACAGTGGGAAAAAAGCAGCTTTCTTGGACAAAAATCGACCGACAAATTTTAACGGATTTTAATGTTTTTGTTTTAACGATCATAAGTCTTACAGGTATAACAAGTGACTGCGGATATTTCACGCCCGCTAAACCGAAATCTCTTATTTAACAGCAAAGTTTAAGCATTTTTTGTCTAACTTTTCAGTGATAAAAATTATTTGTAATGTTATGAACAAACTACTGAACAATTAGTTAATAATAGCCTCTGTTTACCAATTATTCAAACAATATTTATGGAAAAATGCACATTTTGACTATTTTTTTATGAATAGGCTTCATTTCTTTTGCGGAATCAATTCGAAATGTCTTGTCAAAGACACCTTGGTGTCATATCTTACATAGTGATAAGAACTGTAAGTTATATAAATAATTTTTATGAATAAATGCACATTTTGACCACTGTTTCCTGAACAGGTTCGATTTTTTGCGGAACCAATTTGAAATGTTTTGCCAAAAACTCCTTGCTGTTATATTTTTTATAATGACTGTAATTTATATAAACAATTCCCATAAACAAAGACACATTTTGACCATCATTCCATGAATAGGCTTTCCTTCTCAGAAATCAACTAGAAATGTCTGGCCAAAGACTCCTTGCTGTCATATTTCTCATAGTGATGAAAACTGTTAATTACATGAGTAATTTTCATAAGCGAGTGCACATTTTGACTATTTCTTTATGAATGGGCTTCATTTTTTTGTGGAATTAACTCGAAATGTCTTTCCAAAGACTCCTTGCTGTCATATATTTCAAATTAATAAAAGCTATTAATTCCTTAAACAAGAATTAGGCCTATTCATGAAAAAATGGTCAATATGTGCATTTATTTCAAAAATTGTTTATATAATTAACCATTTTTGTTACTATGAAAAATATTACACCGAGAAGTCTTTAGCAAAACATTTCGAGTTGATTTCGCAAAGAAAAAAGAGGCCTACCCATCAAAAAGTAGTCGAAATGTGCATTTGCTTATAAAAAGAGTTCATGTTATTAACAGTTTTTGTCATTATGAAAAATATGATGTCAAAAAGTCATTGACAATACATTTCAAGTTAATTTCGCAAAAAATGAGCATTTTCATGAAAATATGGTAAAAATGTTCATGTGCTTATGAAAATTATTTGAAGAATTAACAGTTTTTGTCCATATGAAAAATATGATAGCAAGGAGTTTTCAGCAAGATATTTCGAGTTGATACAGCAGAAAAATCAAGCCTATTCATGAAAAAAATGTTGAAAATGTGAATTCTTTATACAAAATTTTCCTATAAATAACAATGGTTGTCATTATGAAAAATATGATAGCAAGCAGTGCTTGGTAAGATATTTTGAGTTAATTCTGCAAGAAATCAAGCCTACTCATAAGAAAGTAGTCAAAATGTAAATTTGTTTATGGAATTTTTTTATATAATTAATATTTTTTGTCATTATGAAAAATATGACAGGAAGCAGTCTTTGGCAAGACATTTCGAGTTGATTCCGCCAAAAAATAAAGCCTATTCATCAAAAAGTAGTCAAAATGTGAATTTTTCTTATAAAATTTTTTTATATAATTAACATTTTTTTTGTCATTATGACAGCCAGGAGTCTTTGGCGAAATATTTTCAGTTCATTACACAGAAAAAATCAATTCATGAAAAAAAACTTCAAAATGTGCATTTGCTTTTAAAAATTGTTCATATAATTAACAGTTTTTGCGATACCCTCACAAGACGTTTACCTTATGTATTGTCACAAATTTCTCCAGAAAAAAAAGAAAAAGTCGATTAGAATCGACAGAAACAGCATTTGGTTTAAGTTGTGTCTACACAGCCGGCGCCGGCAACCAACAATGTTGCCGGCTGTTTTTCATAAGAAGAGACAAAATAGAAATGAATCACGTTTACAGTCATGCAAATACCTAAAAATAAGATTTTCAGGGTCAAAACTGATAACGATCATGTTTTCAAAAGGAAAAATAATCTGTTCGCATTTTTCTTTCAAGAAAATACGGTGAGCGTAGACGTTGGAAAGGAGTAGAATTTCGACCAACATTATGTCTGTGACCAGTCACGGGGGTCCCTTCCCGCCCCCACCAGACGTTGGAAAACGTTACGAGTTTGACCAGCATTATTTCTGTGACCAGTCACGGGGGTTCATTCCCGCCCCCACGAGACGTTGGAAATGGGTAGGAGTTTGACCAATATTATTTCTGTGACAAGTCACAGGGGTGCCTTCCCGCCCCCACGAGATGTTGGGAAGGGTTAGGAGTTTGACTAAAATTATTTCTGTGACCAGTCACAAGGGTGCTTTCCCGTTCCCTCCATGAGACGTTGGAGAAGGGCAGGGGCTTGATCGATGTTATTTCTGTAACCAGTCACACGGGTGCCCTCCCGCCCCCACGAGATGTTGGAAAAGGACAGGGGTTTGACCAACATTAGTTCTCGGACCAGTCACGGGGGTGCCTTCTTGCCTCCCAAGAGACGCTTGAAAGGGGTAGGGATTTGACAAATATTATTTCTGTGACCAGTCACAGGGGTGACTTACAGCCGCCATGAGATGTTAGAAAAGGGTAGGGGTTTGACCAACATTATTTATGTGACTATTCACAGGGATCCCTTCTCGCCCAGTCTCGAGACATTGGAAAAGGGTAGGGGATCAACCATAATTATTTATATAACCAGTCACAAGCCTGCTTTCCCCCTTCCTCCACAAGAAGTTGGGAAAGGGCAGGGGGTTGACAAATATTATTTCTGTGACCAGTCACAAGGGCGCTTCCCCGCTCATTTCTCGAGATGTTGGAAAAGGGCAAGGGTTTGCTCGATATTATTTCTGTAACTAGTCACACGGGTGCTCTCCCGCCGCCACGAGACGTTGGAAAAGGGCAAGGGTTTGACAAATATTATTTCTGTGACCAGTCACAAGGGTGATTCCCCGCTCGCTCCACGAGACGTTGGAAAAGGGCAGGGGTTCGACCAACATTATTTCTGTGACCAGTCACAGAGGTGCCTTCTCGCCCCCTGGAGATGCTGAGAAGTTGTAATGTTTTGACTAACATTATTTGTGTTATCAGTCAAGGGGGTGCATTCTCTTCCCCACGAGATACTGGAAAGGGTTAGGGGTTTGACAAAAATTATTTCTGTGACAAATCACAGGAGTGCCTTCCTGCCTGTATACGATTCAAAAAAAATGTTGTAAACATAACACTTTTTCTTTTAAAAACGTGGTTTTTTAACGTTTTGACATTATAAATTGTTTTCTTTTTCGCAATTTTCATGTCCATATTCGTAATCAGTGCATAAAAATACATCGCTACACGCTTTCCGGAACTTCACACCCGCCCTCCATGCCCTCCAAATTGCTGCTGAACTAAAAACAAACGTTTTGAAAAATAAAATGTTGTAGTTCGTTAAAGTAAATGCTACTTCATATCAAGGACCTTGAAAATCTCATGTAATGTGCTCTTCAAATTGTTGCTGAACGAAAAAAAAACGTTTTGAAAAATAAAATGTTGCAGTTCGTTATAGTAAATGCTATTTAGTCGATTTTTATCGATTTTTTCCATTTTCTTGGGGAAATTTGTTGAAATACACAAAATAAACATCTAGTAAGGGTAAAATTTTATCGATTTCAGGACGGGGAGCAATTTTTAGCAATGAACTGCTTTTGATATTTTGCGTCATTTTCGAGAAAAGTGAGATTTTTAATCGTTAAAAATGAGAAAATCGGTTTTCTAAAAAACGCGTAGTGTGATTTCTCTCTTTTTTGACTCAAAATGACTGGAGGGCATCCCTGAAATACGTACATAGAGAAATTTTATGTGCAAGGATTTTTGGGTTGAACTTAATCGAGGCTAGCCGTGAATAATTATATCAAGAAACAAGAAATAAGAAGAGAAGAAACTTATACTGGAATCGAAAAATCAAGTTTTTCAAAAAAATAAAGCAAGATATAAAATTATCAAAGATTTTTTCTTATTGGAATTTTTTCAAGAAACAATTTTTCATTCCAAGCTTTTTTCAATATCTCGCTTTGTTTTCGAGAAAAACCGTAAATTTCAATTTTTTGGAAATAAACGTGGATTTTTTCAAGAAAGGTTCCGGCAAAGATTTTTTTATATCAGGAAATAGTTACAAGACATCCGAGATACAAAATCAAGAAAAATATTGTTGGTGTTCGCACCTTTGGGTTGAAGACATGTAAACGGAACCGTGCGGTTCATCTAATGCGAGCCACGATCCTTGCACCGTGCATGTGCGGACTCAACTTGATTTGCTAATATCTTCGTCAAATGTTAAAGATGGCAAAAGGTGGCAAATAATCTGATTGTTAACATCGTAATGGACTTTTCGAAAACATAAAACTTTAGAAATGAAATGGAACCTCCGGGAATTTATCATTCGAAAATGTCTATATTGTAAATTTTTTATATGAATGAGAATAAAGTGAGGGAGTTTAAAATCAACTTAATTTCCGTGTTTCTTATCCACATCGTATTTATTAATGACCTCTCGAATGTGAAAGAAACTGTGATATTTGAATTTATAATTAGTAGAAAAACTCAGATCAGTTGTATTACAAAAAAGATTCTTGACAAAATGTAAAATTCATGGGGTTTTTCCAAAAAAGATTTTTGAAATCAATAATCAAGTTTGGTTTGATTTTAATGATAAAATAAATAAAGATAGATTAAATGAGACCACTAATCAATTCAAAAAATCCATCTTGAATATTTTTATAAAAGATTGACATTCAAAAATACACCACCTCAGTGAAAACATTAAAAAGACTCTTGATAATTAAAAAAACAAGTACCAGATTACATTGTCAAAGATTGCCTTGAAAGATAAAGAAAACTAAAAAAAGAGTTTTTAACAATTATAAAAAACATGAACGAAAATTTGAAAACATCATAAATATCAAAGATGATATACAAAAATTGGATCTAAATATTAACTTATCTCTTTTTCAAGACCAACCTGACCCATGATTTAAAAATATTTCTAACATAGAGATTCCACAAAAAGTAATTCATTCTAAGGTTGAGTGAAGGTTCTAGAAATAAATATAGTGATAATAAAGACATTAAATTTCTTGAAATCATTATAGACATTGAAGCCAATATTTCAAAATTACCAGAAAACAAAGTACAAGAATCCAGAGCATGATTTATGGGACTGTCGAATGAATTTTTGAATAAAGGTTCTCAACAAACCTTACTAGAGAAAGAATTGAGTGAAGGATTATTCGAAACAAAACTTTTTTTAAACGTCATCCAGAATTATTGATTACTAAAGCTCTTAAAGGAAGTATTACAGTTGCAATAATAACAGATGTTTATAATAAAAAAATGATGGATATTTTGAATGATAAAGATAGTTTTGCAGTTATTCCAAATGATCCAACAAAAATGATTCAAAAAGGTACTTCTAAAATTCTAGAGAACTGAGACTTAAAAAATGCTTGGGAAACAATATCGAAAGATGTGACATTGACACAGTTCACACAAATTTATCTCTTGCCTATGGCCTT